>BDCZ01000140.1:102594-126694 GCA_001662365.1 Chlamydomonas applanata
CCCCCGCGCGCTGACGCAGCATGGCAGTGTATATGTACTGCGCTCTGCCGGTGTGCTCCACGTTGCGGTACTTGTTACATCACGCAACGGGTATGGCAGCGTGTATGGGACTGGGTTCGGCAGCTCCAGGTCTGCCCCTGGCTCGTGACCAAAGTACAATTCCATCATGATAGCCTACAGCAGAGTACAGGTGTAGGGACAAGCCAACGGCTGAGTGCAGGGACGACCCAATGAATATATATCTATACTATTAAAACTAATGGGGGCGTATATGGTTTTGGGGGTTTTGCCGCTCCGTTTGTGCGAGATATACCTTGCGACCAAGCGCATCAGGAGGGCTTAAGGCACAATAAAAATACGCACAAGGATGCGCCGGGATTGGCGCATCCACCTTGAAATGCGCCCCATTCTTCTGTTCTTGAAAGGGGGGTCTTAGATCAGCCCCAGACCAGCAGTACTGGCCAACCACCAGCGCCCGCACACCGCTGCCGGCGCCCCAAACGGTGTTTGGGGCGCAAGCCTGGCTTCTTATTGAGGGGGGTGCTGGCATCCTTGGACTCACAAAGTTCGAGAGGCCCCATCCCGTGGCGCGACCCCTCCCCACTCTACAATGCATGCATGCGATTTTGCAGCCGGATGCGGTCATCCGCTACGACTTTTGACCCGTACATGTACCAACCAATTGTTGGTTGGTCAACACGCACCACCCAACCAGCACTGCTGCAGCGGTGGCCAGAAAAGCTCACGCTGTACAGCCAAGACATCTATGCCGATGTCGGATGGGACAATGTCAAACTGAGAATGAGCATACAGCCACATCACGCCAACGCCAACATAAAAAAGCCATACAAAATGGCGATTTCTTCACAGCCTGCGGGCTTGACAGCCGGTCCGGCCTTCGCAACCCAAGTCAACTCAGCAAGTTGAGCTGTCAACCAATAGCAGGCAGATTTGCGACGAAATGTATGATCGCGAGAGCAATTGCTGGATGTCCGCGCTCAACAACCAGGTCAAGGGTTTGGGGCTGCTGTGCCTGGCGGGGGCAACGATGTACAGGGCATGGCGCAGCTTAATCACGATCGCTATTGGTAAATACGGCGTTTTTCGCCTTGACGTGCGTGCGTTGGGAAGGGCCAGCTAAATACTGGCACAGCGTGCACAGGTGTGCATGAGGCATGACACATGCATGGCAGGTGTGCGGCTAAGGCTGTGCAGGTGCCCATCAGCTCAGCCCGTAACCATCACACTACCCGTGAACACCAGCGACGTGCTGGTGTCATAAGGGCACCCAGGCCTCAAGGGAGGCGGCGGGCGGGGCGCGCATGGGTGGAGCATACCCAGCAGCGGGCCTGGTGTGTCTGATGGGTAGGGTTGTGTGCCAGTGCAGCCAGCATGCAGGGCAGTGCATGCAAGCAGGGGCAATAAATACTACATGAACATCATTTCCATGCATTAAAACATGCATGCTACCCGTGCGTGCACGGGTACGACGGCTCTCGTATATATAATATATTTGATATATTTGATATATATATGGATCGCGTCCTACAGAGCAGCAACAAGCCACCAGCTGACTACACATTATGCATGACAGCATGCAGTGGCCTTGTCAAGATGCCTCAAATTGCCAGCATAATTCGACCAGCCAGACTTATGACCAGACTCTGTCTGCTAGACGGAGGCCATGGCGACGTATGTCCATTGTATACATGGTTGTCATCAGGCTTCGGAAGTGGCAGGATTAGAGTGTTGCTCGCACCTTCAAGGCATCCAGGGTGCGCGCCAGCTGCAGCCTGTACTGGTAGTCATGCGGCATGAAGAAGAAATGCTGGTGTGCGGTCAGCGGCTCGCACACGACCGCCTTGACATCCGTCCTGCACCGTGTCAGTCGGTGGCATGGACCAACCCGCCCCAGAACCAACCCAGCAAATCTGCTAACATCCTCGCTATGAGTCAGCGTGGTTGACGCATGACGGTGCACATGCACATGCTGGCCACAAGAGAACAGCTGCAGGTCGCCGTAGAGAACATGACTGTACCCTAAGGGAGTGGCGGTTGCATATGAAACACTACCCATTCTTTGGGCGTCCCAGTTGCAAATAAGCCGCTGATGCGCATGCTGGGTCCCCACACCTCCACCAGGAGTGTGGGGTGGATGCCTGCGCTGTCGTGTAGGTGGTTGATGAACTGGCTGACGTATAGCTGGTGCACACAGGGGATCAAAAGAACCACAAGGGGAGAGAGTGGGAAGGGATGTGAGCTTAGGCATATATGTTGGGCAGATGTGTTGGGCAGATGTGTTGGGCAGATGCATGGGTTGTGTCGGGCATCACACCGTGTAATACACAGAGCGGCAACCCATGCTGCCAGCACCCTCACCAGTGGTTCAACCACTGGGGAGTTCCACACACACCTGCCCTGCAAGACGGCTTGGGTCCTCCTCTTTTTTGAAGTCAAACACGGCCAGGAGGTTGCTGTCATCCAGCATGATCATGCCATCTGGGAAGTACTCTGAGCCCTCGAATAACGGACACCCACTATGGATGGTGAGTGGCGCAAGCAACACGTCAAACATTTCCAACACAGTCCAGCGCAAGCTCGCCTCATCGGCAAAGTGCCTGTGTGCAGTCAAACAGCCCGGATAAGAGACAAGTCATGACAGGCAGCATGAAACACGCACAGATGCACATGCAAGCCATGCTGGTGATCTGAGTGGCATCTGCATATGCTAGCGATCTGAGTGGCGTCCGCATTGTGCATACCATCCAAGTATACAGACAGCTCGATGTGGCCATGCCATGGCATACTGCACCAGGAGGTTACAGGTCCATGGCACACAGCCTATTGATTTCAAGCAGGGAAGGTGGCATACATCATGCATGTACATCCTTCGATGATGTATATTCTGTACATCGTACATGGCATACATGCAGGTACATGACATGCATGGCAGCTGGTACATGTCTAGGTACATGTCTAGGTACACGTCTAGGCACACCTGGGCAGAGCTGCAGTCAGTTGCAGTGCAGCCACTTGAGCTGCAGCAGATGGCATCTTGTCAGTGTTCTGAATCAAGTCGAGGAAGCGTCCAAAAGCTGGGTGGCCAAGGCTGGCCGGCAGTTGAAATGGGGGCCCCGAGTAACCAGGGCGGTAGCAGTGGAATAACTCCACCCCCAGATCGCGCTGCAGCTGCTGCATGCTTAACATGTTGAATTGTGATGGCGGCTGTGTGAGGGCAGACTTGGCCTGCTGCACCCAGTCTGCATACACAGGTGACGCAGGCATCAGTCAAATACCGGCCTGTTTCCCTAGGTGCGTGCACCGCCAACAGGGCCCCAAATGCTGGGCCTGATGGGCTTGTGAGGCTGACTGCACATGCTTGTGGTACTGGACCTGCTGGACCCTGCTGCAAACGCAGCTGCACCGCCTAGCTCACATGCCACGCCAATGGTTGTGACAGTGCGTGCATGCATGATCACAAGGGCAGAGCACCAAGGGTCAAACACAGCCTGATGGACCTACTCACCCGCCACCCCACACCCCCTGCATTCCCCATCAAGTGGGTGCGCATGAGAGCTGTGCAAGCAGTATGCAATCCAACAATCCTACCTTGCGCCAGCTGGTACTGGGTATTGGGTACAGCTGCAGAAGCACCAGCTGGTGCTGGGTACTGTTGCACAAGCGCAAGCTGCTGCGCCTGCAGCAAAGCCTTTTGCTCCCACAGCTTAGCCTTGCGCTTCCACAGCACAGCCACCCGCTTCTGCAGCGGTGGGAGTAGGTCTGACTCGCGGTGAGGGTCCCCCAATGGCAGCGCCTCGATAGCCTTTCTTTGAGCTTCCATCTCTCGAACCAACTGCTCTACATCCTGGATCTCCCTATCCAGCTCTGCAAGTTGTGAGTCTGGCGAAGACATTGCTGCCCGCCCTGCTGCATCACAGGGAGCATGGCGCACATAAGCAATGCAGTGCAATCGCGCGGCCATAATGAATGAGGGTCTTGCACACATGGCATCCATGCGCTATGATGGGTGTACGATCCAACCAACACACGCGCACATGGATAACTGCCAGTGCTCGTGCTGCTGTTGCATCAAGCTGCGGATGCGGCTGCCCCACATGCCCCGCTGCTACACACATACTCCCCTGCATGGCCCACCCCCACCTGCTGGGCCTGTGTCCACCTGTGCTGTGGTAGCAGCTGCATGCGATGCACATGGAGGCAGCAGGACAGACACCAGGTTGGGGTGCTGCTGGGTGTGAATGTCCATGGGCATATGTATGCTGGTGCGTCAGCTCTGGCCAGCAGTGGGTTGTGCACACAGATTGTGGGGTCTTATGTACACCTGTGTGATGCATGTACATCAGGGCGCAGCCGCATGGGGCAGCATTGGGCATGAGAATCCTGTGCAGCATGCATGCCCCATGGTGCGTGCATTCATGCACCATTCGTGCGCGCATGCATGCCCCATGCGTGCATGCTGCCAGTCCAAGTGTCTGAGCCTGGCCCATGTCTCATGCATGTGCCATTAGGAAAATGTACAGCATGGAGGCCACCACCCAGCCCACAAATCATGCCCTGCATAGATAGCATGCCCTGTGCGCGTACACCTCCCACCATGCACATGTATAATCCAGGCATGAGTGGTAAGTTATACACTGCGCATGGAGTAGTACGCATGGGCAATGTGCATGGCGGATGACAGCCCTGTGGTAAGCGTGTACTCCTTGTGGTTGGTAAGGTTTACAAACCTGGTGCAACTTCAGGGTTTAAGGCCTTCACTTCATAAAATACATTTTGTTACAAAGATCACGTCACCTGGGCGTGATTGAAGTGCGCGAATCTCTCTCGTCACTCTGGCGTTTGAAACTGCCGTTCGCAATATGGCTCGCTAATCTGTAGTGCTTCGCAATCGGGCTCGCCTACATGTATGTATCGCGGTGCGCTGAAGAAAAGTTTTCATTGCATTTGAACTTGCCGGACGCAGGGTAGACAGTTGCAGCAAGTTAAGGACTTGCTTGCATGTAGGCTATCTGAACTCTCACTCTAACCATTTCTGAAGCGAGGACCTCCTCGACCTCCTCCATAGCACCACCATTGCTGAACTGTTGGTTATGGTTATGGTTACACATGCTGAGGCGCAATGCACACTGGAACAGCGAACGCGGCTAAGGAAAACCGGCTGGTTCGTGGGCCATGGCTGTGCACTCTGCATTGCCTTCCCAACACCACACTGCTCTGCTGCCCTGCGGTGCTGGACCACACCCAACTTGAACCATCGATCCATTGCTCCCATGCAAGCTGCCAGCCCATCACAGATGTGCACCAGGCTAGCAGCTGTGCAGCGTCCATGTGTCCTGGTCTACTCCGCAATCCAGCGTGCATATGTGTGCATAAGGATGTTCAACCCAGCCAGCCAGCCAACCATCCAGCTAGCCAAGCAGCCAACGATTCAGCATGGTTGCTGCAAGTAAGCGGCCTTATGTACGCGTACCTGCTGCAGAGCTGTAGTGCCGTAGTGTAGAGCTGTAGTGCTGTAGTGCAGAGCTGTAGTGCTGCGGCTCGTGCTGTAGTGCCTTGGGTCCCTGGATGCTGTATCGACCGATGACAACCAGACACTCGGCTGTACCTGTAATGAAAGCCTTCAAACAACTGTAACACGTCACAATACAATGGCCCCTCAGCTGCCGGATCAGGCCAACCCGTATGTTGCCATCTCTGGACACATGTGCGTGTTGTGTGATAGTGTGAACCCCCTACTTGATCAACCATCTACTGCTCCTGTGTCCAGTGACCCAGTGGCCTGGCCATCATACTTGACAGCCACGCAGTCACACCGCTGCCCCGTGACACGCCTGACCCACTCAGCTTGCATACGCTGCAATCCATCTGCGCATTTGACAGCTGTGTGACGTGTGCGTGTGTGGGGTTTGAACCAACGTGCCACGCTGGCACCCAGCAAGCCAGCCAAGCCAGCCGGCCAGCCGCCCAGTGAGCAGCTGAGCACACATCGCTGCTGCAGGTCAGCACCCTCACTCCCTCATCAACTCATCACGCGCTGCAAGGCGATAGTGCGAGCTCTGCCGCTGTTGCAGGTAAGCAGCCTCATCATGAGGAAGATCAGGGAATCGCAGCACCCCTAATGGGAAACACTGTAACAAGTCACAAGACAAGCCTCATCATGCGCTGCGCTAAAAGTAGTAGTGTGAGCTCTGCCGCTGCCCCAGCTTCCGGTTCATCTCCTCCACCTCATCACACGACGGCATCGGCATCTTGCGCGCCTGCAGGTTTCAGGGTTCAGGGTTTAGGGTTTTGGGTTTCAGGGTTCAGGGTTTAGGGTTTGGCACCTAGGGTTTGGCGCCTAGGGTTACTGCGCGCCTGCAGAACAGGGTGGGCAACACAGCACACTAGTGCCACATGTCAGACTGTGCTGTCGTGAGTAACACAGCACCACAGCACCACAAGTGTGGGTGACGTCCCATGCAAGCCTGGCAGCCCCGACGACTGGCCACGGCGGTTGAGCGGCCACGCCAACACTAAAACCCAGCACATTCACAACCTTGAATTCCAGGCTACAAACAGGGGACACTGCTTAAACGTGACCCACCTCGTCCTTGTTGCCCCAGCTCCACAACCGGTGCTTTGCGAGCTTCTCCTGCTGACACCTGTTGCTCAAGTGCTCATAGTATTCACTCTCCACCTGCAAGCGGAGGAACGTGGAGGGGCATGGGAGCAAAATTTGGGAGTTGAAAGGTTCAGCTATCAACTTGCACAGGTCGGTCCACGTGCTGTGCACGCAATGGAGGCCTGAGCTACAGCGAGTTGAAGTTCTGCAGCAGAGCTACAGGCGACAGGGGCACAGCAGCAGGCTGAACGGAATGCTGGGGGCCAAGATGCACCCCAGTCCCTGCAACACGATGCACTTCAGCGGCAGGCCCTGCCCTAGCTAGACCACCCCCCTCATCACCCCGCGCCCACCATGTGCTACCAAGCCCCCTGCCCAGTAAGTTGTTCACAGCGTTCACATTCTGAGTTCAGCGGTGACATTACTGGTTATCTAACGCCGTGTTGTTATTGTTGTTGTTGTTGTTATCATAATTATTATTATTATTATTATTATTATTATTATTATTATTATTATTATTATTATTATTATTATTATTATTATTATTATTATTATTATTATTATTATTATTATTACCGTAGAGCAGCTTTGCAATCACGAATTGATACCGTTTTCGACCCCCTCGTGAAAAATAATGAAATTATCAGGAACCCTTTGTGATGCAATTTAGTGATGCGAATAATAATTATTATTCAGTCCTGGCGGACGTGCGTGAAGAAAATTCCAGGTCACTGTAAGTGACCTGGACGACCTGAACCCAGGCACGGGCTGGGGAATGGTGGCTGCAAACAGCGGCAGTCAGATCGCGCTAGGTATCAGTCACGTAGCGACGAGGCGACAGCAATCTCGCCGATCAGCCGAGCCTTCGTGGTGTAGTATAACAATACAAATTTGGGCCTCGTGGAGCATTAAATTAAATAGTTTTTTGGGGGTGTCGTGATGGAAAAAAATTCTACGGTAGTATTATTATTATAATTAAAATTAATAATATTATTATAATTATTAATATTATTATTTATTATTATTATTTTTACTATTATTATTATTATCATCATTATCATTATTATTATTATCATCATCATCATCATCATCATCATTATCATTATTATTATTATTGTTATTATCATCATCCGATTATCATCATTAATATTGTTATTGTTATTATTATGCTTTCTACGCTGCCTCTCTCACCTGCCGCTCGAGCCGGAAGCGCGCAGTCGAGCCCAGCGGGTGGCTGCGGTCAAACTCGGGCTTGGAGCGCACGTAAAAGTGGGTGTTGAGCCGCGACGTGGTCACCTGGTCCGCGTAGTGTGTGCGGTCCATCACGAGGGAGTAGGTGGGCCGGCCGGTAGCTGCGCGCAGTATGTGCGGTATGTAGATGTGGGGGTCGGTGGGATGTGGGGGTCAGTGGGATGTGGGGGTCGGTGGGACGTGAGGCCTCAGCTGGGTCTTCAGTGAGCAAACACCCTCGATTCCTCATATCTGTAACTAAACACATATCTGTAACTATACAATTCCTCATATCTGTAACTGTACACATATCTGTAACTATACAATTCCTCATATCTGTAATTACAACTATGTTTTCATACAGGAGTGCCGCTGTGTGGGGGCACCGCAGTGGCACCACCAGGTTGGAGCAGACATCACAGAGGTGACACGGCGCACATTCGGTTATGCACACCCACCGCAACCCACACAAACGTGCACCACCACAACCATCACCCACGCCTGTTAAAGAGGCCTCTACTTGAAAGCCTTAGGTCAGCTGTTTGGAGCGGCATCTGGTCTTCCTTGAGAGTAACCCCCACAAAAGTAACCCCCACAAAATGGGCTGCACAGCACGACAGCTCACTGTAGTGGGCCCCGTAGGACCTCAATGAACTTGAACCTTCCAGGGACTCACTTGCGAACCAGGAGAAGAAGAGGATGAGAAGGATGGGGAGGAACTGTGCGAGGTTGAGCATGAGCCGAGACATGTCATCGCCGCCGTTGCCACCGGCCCCCTGCTGCGGACGCTGCTGCTGCCGCCTGGGGCCTGGCCCCCCAAAGGTGTGCCGGAACACGCGCGCGTTGGGGTTCAGGCCGCTGCATGAGAAAGCAGTGTGAAAGCAGCACAGTGTGCCCTTGTGTACTCCTTGCTTGCTTGCAGGAAGAGGCTCGGCACAGCACGCAGCTGGTGCTTTTCTGGGTCTGCGGGGCTGCTGAAGTCTCCCCTGATGGTATGGCTACATGCCGAGGGCCAGGGGCACATGCTGACGCAAGGAGATGCAGTATCTGTGGGCTTGCTACAGCCCCTTTGTACTCCCTGCTTACGTGTTTAGTACCTGTGCCCGACAAGATGTTAGTACGACCAAACTACCCAGCTACCCAACAACCCCAATCAATCAACCAACAACAACAACCACAGCAGTCGGGTTGGAAAGCAGCACCACTATACACAATAACAAAAGGCCGATCCACGACAACGGACGCACCCAAAGAACATGTTGAAGATTTCCTCCGGGTCAAAGTCCTCCGCGTAGTACATGCCGCCCGGGCCCCGAGTGTAGCGAGCGCCCCCGCCCTGCGCCGCCGCCGCCTGAGATTGAGCTGCGGCCGCAGCGGCTGAGCTCTCGTACCCGGTGCGGTCGTAGTACGCGCGCTGCGGGCGGTTGGGCGGTTGAGAGGTTGGTTAGGTGGTTGGGTTGGTTGTTTGGTTTGGAAATTCGGTTGGTGGTTTGCAAGCCCACAAACAACTCACAACGTGAACCATCTGCTGCAAACAGTCTCGGCTGATGGCACCCACAACCAGGAAGCACAGCCCATGCCATGACAAGAACAGGCCCCATGCAAAAATCAAGGACCAGTGTGTCACCTTGTCAGGGTCGGACAGGCAGGCGAATGCCTTGCCAACCGCCTTGAATGCCTCGTCGGCCTTGTGGGCGCGGTTCTTGTCCGGGTGCAGCTTCAGCGCGAGCTGCATGCAAATGGACCAGGCAAGCCAGCGCGAAAATATGGGGGAATAGGGGAAGGAAATCAGGAACGGAGTTGGAGGAAAGTGAAATGCATGTGTGCGGTGGTTATCTCGGTGCAGCATCCAGGAAGGAGGTCAGAAGAAAAAAACGTACAAGTGAGAAGTACTGTCCCCTATTGCCCAGCACCTGCGGTACATCTTTCTCACGTCATCACACCCAGCACGCTCCTAGCCTTACGTGGTATCGCTCTGCCCCGCGACATATCGCACCTTGCGGTACGCCTTTTTGATGTCGTCGTCAGCGGCGCCACGTGGCACACCTAGGATTTCGTACAGGTCCTTTGCCTTGAGGATCTGGGCTACCAGCGCGCGCTGCTCCGGTGTTCCCTTCAGGAGCGAGGAGGGTGAGAGATGGGGGCTTCACGTTCAGGGTTCCAGCTAAGAGGTTCAGGGTTCCGGTTGCTAGGTTCAGGCATCCGGGTGTAGGGTGCATTGCCTTCAGGCCCGACTTATCACACCCACCCACCCACCTTGCCCCACCTGTTGCCCTGCGGCTGGAAAAGCACATGCGCTGCGTTCCAGCTGTCAACGGACGCTGTATTCGAGCAGCCAACTGAACACACACTCACCCACCTGCGGCCCCCATCCACCCGCCTAGACGCTGGGCTAGCCTGAGGCCCAAAGCTCTGAGCCCTGAGCCCTGAAATCAGCCCAGTAACTGTTGGCAGGGTGCACAGCCAAGGGCTGCAAGCACGCATAGATGACCCCACGGTACGATAGCCCCACGACAAGATACGGTTGCAGTGCATGACTGCGGTACATCTCAGTACAGCACTGCCTGCCAGCACACATACCATGTCTTCAGTGGGCGCTGGTTGACTGTGGCCTGGCGCTGCTCTATGGCGCACGCCCTCCCTGCCTGATGTGCCTGCCTGCTCACTGGGCTTCTTGTTGGCCTTGTCATTAGCTGCCTCTGTGTTGCTGCCGTTCTGTTGCCCATGCTGTTGTTTACGGGCTTGGCTTGCCCCATGTGCGCGGTTTCCATGCGCATGTTGGTGTGAAGCCCCTGCCTGCGGCTGATGCTGTTCGCTGCGTCCACTTGTGTCGCCTTCGCTGTCCCCGCGTTTCATGTGCTCAATCTGGCTGAGCAGGCGCTCAATCTGCGAAGTTGACAGCAGGCGTGAGGGCGTGTCTCAATGGGAGGTAATGATCTGGTGATGCAGGAACAAGGTCCAGGGCTCTTGAACTTGGGTAGGGCGCATATGCCCATCGACGATGCACAGCACTTGCATCCCAGTTTCATTCTCTCGTCGCACCTCTGGCATTTTGTAAAGGCGTTGCGCCTTCAAGGCCCATTTCTCTGCTTTTGCAATCTCCCCGTGCCCAAGTGCATGTCTTGCGATCGCCAGACATTTTTGCGACTCATCCCGGTTGGCTATGTCGCCCATCGCTGAATAAGCAATGAAACCTGGCAAGTACTGTCAATTCAAAGAGCTGGCATGAGCTCGAGTGCAGGAAGTCGGTGGGGCCAGGTCCAAGCACGACGTGCAATTGGAACTTCGACGTGCAATCAGAAATTGCCCGACGGGCATGCAGGGTTGGAAGCAAGATCACATGCATGAGTGCCAGGGGTTTACAAAGGGTTTACACAAACCAAAAGCCACGGCTGAGCATGCCCACCCACCCACCCTGCCCCACCCCTCATGCACACTTAGCCGAGCCACTCATGCACAGCGGCTTGCCTGCAGCAGCTTATCCACGTCCTTGATTGGCCTGCACCTCCCTCGTCTGCATGTCAGCTTGTCTGCTGCCGGAAACATCGCAGCTCATTTGCAGCGGCTCATCCTTGGGTCAGCACACAGCACACACACACCCCTCCCACCCTTGGAGCACTTATCCTTGAAGCTCCTTGGGCCTACGACTCCTATGTACAGCGCGCATGAAATACAGCTCGCCTCCCTGGCTGGATGTATGTTTGTGGCTCGTTCTGCGCCTCACGTGATACTCACGGCTTGTCCGTGTTGAGCACACCACTGCTCTCCTTCCCGCTCGCTTTGACTTTTTTCTTGGGTGAGGAGGTGGGTGAGGACGAAGGAGATGGGGCCTTGGGCAGTGGCATGCTGGCCATCGCAAACGGGCCCTGCGCCGCGCACACCCCGTTGCACCAGTTCAGAACAGTCAGGGGTACAATATGGTACAGCTCAAGGGTACAGCCAGTACCTGAACGAGTACAGATTCATATTCAGTGCAGCAGGCCATTGCCCAGGGCATCTGAAGAGCCTTGCACACCGACCGTGGTCAACCAGTGGCCCCACCAAACCCAGGCGGTACAGCCCCAACAGGCCCAGGCGGTACAGCTGCCCACACTGTACCGCCAGGACATGCATTCGCATTGGGCCGCAACAGAGCCAAAAGGCACGGGGCCCCTGCCCCATAACCCTTTTCAGAGCGTGATCTTCCCAAAAAAACAAAGGTCCTGTCAAATAACACCGCGCGTGGTGGGCCTCACCTCTGAGCGCATCGGCACAAACAGGTCGTATGTGTTGTCGGGGTCGACAGCGTCGATGTGGTCCCAGTTTGGGAAGTGCAGCGGCAGCGCCTCGGGCCTGAAGCCGTCAAGGAGCGCAGGTGGCAGGAGTTGGGGTGTCATGGTTGATGGTTCATAGTTCAGGGAGGAGTTGAGGCGTCAAGACCCTGACGCCCGGGCCTTAGGAGTCGGGGTGTCAGGAATGGGTGTGTTAGGGTCGAGGGTTGAGGGTTTTCAGGGTTGCCGGATCGGGGTCAAGGTTGAGGGTTCAGGGTTTAAGCTTCTGGGCGGAGCACGCGAGCTGCGCTCAAAGCGGCCGTAGCGGCATCGTATGTAGCCCAGCTGATGCTTCCTTTGCCCTGCAGCAGCTGACTGCGCAGCAGCGGGCTCCACATCCTGATCCCCCCGGTACTGCCATGCCGTGCAGCGATGCCGTGCACCAGTCCCGGCTCATGCAGAGCCCCAGGTCGCCGTGGGCTAGGTCATCCACTGCTTGTGCCCGAGCATTGGTTGTAGAGCTTGTACTGCCTAGTTTCTGCTGTGATGCTAAAAATGAACTGACTATTGACCAGACTATTGACTAGAGTACAATCTTCATAGAACCCTGCTGCTGACACACCAAACCGCATCCTCATATGGGCACACACTCACGTGAGGTCGGGGTACCCCTGAGACATGCTGTCCACAAGTGCATCAAACAGCAGCTTGTTGCCGTCCGCTGTGAAGTGCAGGCCGTCGTTCAGGTGGCGCGTCTCCCAGCCCTGTGTAGCAAGGAGGACCATTTCAATCATGCGGTGGTCATATCCCAGACATTGTGAACGTAGGTGTTATCTGTGATGGTGATGAGACAAGAAACATCACAGTCGCAGCGGGGTAGCAGACAAGCGATGGTGTTTTGGAATGAGAGGCACCGGTGTTTTGACCGAGCCCCTTCTATCGGCAACTTTCTGCTGATGTTGAATGGAGTGATCACTAGCGATGCCTACGAGAATGACTGTGCTGCTACAAACGAACTACCCGATCTGCTGTGTCACACCTTTTCCTGCTGTACCACGCGGTACAGGTCCACACACGGCAGGCCCAGCTCACGTGCCACGGCACAGCATGCCTCAGCGTACCTGCAGGCAGTACACCAGGCAGTACACCCGTACAGCAATGAAGAAGTATATCAGCACAGGAGCTCATCAGCACAGCAGTACAGGGATGAGTCCGTACATCAGCAAACGCGGCCTGAAGAACAGCTGGGCATTCTCGGTCAGTGTGTGTGGCAGTACAGCAGTACACGTATGGTCATGGCACTGGATGGTGAAGCAGTACAGCAGTTCAGCGGTTATGTAACATTAAAAAAGAAAGGGAGCAACGGAGTAAGGCGACCCCGGCAGTCAAGTAAGGCCACCCAGGCAGTCAAGTGAGGCTCCTAACAGTGAACACCCAGGCTACTAGATGCACAGGCACAGGTGCATCGAGGCAGTTAGGCTTCGGCTGAATAGCTGTCCAAGGTCTGCTGCATGCCTGAGCCTGCCCTGACTATCTCCTAGATCGGGTGCCCGCCACAAAGAGGTACGGACCGAGCGCGGCGCGCACAGAATGCAAGTCAGTTCAAGTCTGCTTTCTGAGTTGGGCACGCACTGGGCCGTGAAGGAGTTGGTGCGGTCCAGTGGCAATGCTGCGGCCTTGTCAGCGCCCACCTTCTGCAGGCATCCAGTCAGGGAGGGCACCAGAAAGGCAAGAAGCACTGTGCAGAGGGCAGACATTACGTACGGTATGTGAGCTAGACGTATGAACCCGAGGGAGGGGAGGGGGCCGTGTATAGAAGGCCAGAGACACAACATGCGCTCGCCAGGCAGCGCGGAGGCTTTCATGGTTCTGTGCACCCCCAGCTGCGATCATGGGAACCTGGACGGTGCTGCGCAGCCTCCACCACACCCTCAGCTTGCCGCACACAACAAACGACAGAGCACCCAGCACAGCCCCACCAAGGTTGATGCAGAACACAGTACGCAGTCAACACCACATCATACACACACGTTTGGCACCCTTGCCTGACCTACACAACCAGTCACAGAATGTCTGGCAGCCTCGTCTGACAAGCTCACTCACCTCCACCTGCCAGTCCTTGCGCCCCTTGTCATACACCGGGGGTGGAGCCATCAGCACGATTGTCTTGACCTGTGCATGGCCACGTCATCCATGTGTGGCATCACGGTTTGTGGTGTGATGTGGTATGGTGTGTGTGGTGGTGTGATATGTGGTGTGTGACGGCGGTGCGGCACGTGGCATGTGGCTGCGCAGGACTGGTACTTGTGATAGTGTGTGATGATCCTTGTGATAATGTGTGATGATACTTGTGATAATGTGGGATGATACTTGTGATAATGTGTGCAGGGCGGGGCACTGGTTCATTGGTGCACAGTGGCATGCAACATGTGTGCACGCCTTTTACTTAACGAGCTTTATATGGCATTGAAATCAGCATTGAACCTGCAGTACCTCTGCAAGATAATCCCCTCAGCCCTCACCAACCCCTCAACCCCCTAATCTGACTCCTGCATGGCGTTCCTTAACAGGTTTCCACCCTATCTCTTGCCATGCACATGCAGGATGGTTGTTAACACTTCCATGTAAGCCCCGGCCTGTGCCCAGGCTGCCCCCACCCACCCCCTTGCCCTGAACGTGATTCACGATCTTTCTCAGGTTGTCCTTGTACTCTGATACAGGCACGTGCTGCTTGGCCGACTGGCTGCAGGGCACAGCGGCACGCAGGCGCGCGTGTCAGCAAGTGCAGGCCAGCGCATCAGCAAGTCAGCGTGTGAGCGGTCAGCAAGAGATGGCAGGTGTGCAGGGGTATACGCAGGTGGCACCTCTGTAGAGATCTGAGGGCAGCAGTACAACAAGGCAGCAGCAGTACGATCTGAGGGCGGCAGTACGGTTTGAGGGCAGCAGTACGATCCATGACGTGCGTGACTCACGGGGGGCCGTCTGGGCGGGCTGCATCATTGGCACCAAAAAAGATGGTGACCAGTTTGGTGTTGCTGGCTGCGTGCAGGTGGCAGGTGGTGGGTGCAGACGCATAGGTGGCATGGCGGTTTAGTGGCCAGGCTTTTGGGTCACTAACCTGCAGTTGGCAGGCATGCAAGCAAGGTGCTATGTTATCGACTGCAGGCTGGTAGCAGGTAGCAGGCGCGTAGCTGGCAGACTCGACCGACACAGAGTGATGACACACTATGGGTTGAAAAAACAATTGGGGCAGCGGCACGTACCAGGCCCAAACCCTCCCCCAACACGTGCATGGATTCAAACATCCCACACAATATGAGGCTGTAGAGTCCTCCAGGGGTTCTTTGACCTTCCCACCCGTGCAATGCTGGTAGGAGCTGCTTCGGCATGTGTGAGCCCCGTGCACGTGTGCTCTGTGCGGTCCGGCCGGCCGCGGTCAAACCAAGTCAAACCCGGTCAGACTTAACCTTTCTTCACCAAACCAAAGTAGAAACATCGACACGCACCGTTGACGTTTTGGAAGACATCGCCCATGATGCCCACCGCCCAGCGTGAGTTGTAGCCACCCAGGCCTCGGTTCATAACATCCACCTGTAAACCAGAACCAAAACAATGAGTTGGCAGCTGGTGTGTAACTTTGTTGTCCATGGCTTGCGTCTGTATTGCTGGCATTTGCACGTGTGCTTGTTCACTTGACTTGTTACAGCGTTTCCCATTAGGGGTGCTGCGATTCTCTGATCTTCCTGTGCTTGTTCAGGGATCGACTAAATGAATCGCTGGTGAGAAGGCAATGGCCACATATTTGAAAAGTCGCATGGGCACATGCTTGACTTGAGCACAAGCGCAAGCACACACTCTCGGTCTGTTCAGACCAACCCCCCTTCGTCAATCCTGCTTCGCGGCAGGCGTCTATGCGCCAACTTGGGCGGACGATGTAACACACACACACACATACATACCGACCTTGCGGTAGAAGTGGTGTGCAAGCCGTGCAGCCCAACCCCCTAGCATGAAGCCCCGCTCTGTTAAGCTGTCGCCTGCAGGGCGCAGTACACGAGGAGAGGCTTTGATAGAGAGCACGCTGCACGGCGGCAAGCGCGCTGCCACTGGGGGCTGAACGCAGCATGAGCAGGGTGCAACAGCCCGCATGCGCGCACCGCCTTGCGCCCTTGCTACCGCATGCACCGAGCGTCGCACAAAACAGCGCACCCATGAGCACGTGCATGCATATTGTGCAATCCTGCTGCCGCATGCGTGCTGCTGCCGTGCGATCTGAACTGACAGTTGCTGCAACACAGGCCCACGAGCCCTGGTAGCACTGACCGAACAGCAGGAACTGGGGCCGGTGCAAAACAAAGTCACGCGTCTGGTAGTATACGGGCTGCATGCTGTCGGTGATGCACGTCGAGAGCACAGGGCCCTTGGGGTGATGTATGGAGGCAATGTGCCAAGCGACAGCGCCTCCCAGCACCAGAAGCACTGCCACTAACGCTAAGCTCCTTTCCGACAACGTCCGAGCAGTGCCTGGGTGGTGGTGGGAGTTGCCTGCGCTATGCTCACGACTTGGAGAGTGCATTCATCATCTGTGCATTCCAAGCGGCAGCGCGATCCCTGCACAGTGCATATCAGATCATCGCAATAAAAATGAGGTTCGTTGTGGAGGAGCCAAACACTTTCTGCCCACCCGTCGTATGCGAAACAACGTTAAACTGTAAAGACGCTCACTGACATGCTGGCGCTCCGAGCAAACCCCACTCGCTCTGTACGCATCCAGGCGTCAGCCAGCAGGTGTGTAGTGCATCGGAGTTGTTGATTATGCAATCTGCGCTGCCATCGCGATTTGCCCGCTGGCATGCAACTCAGGAACCATACTACTGCCATGCGTGCAGTGTGGGGGGCCCAGCAGGCATACTGAGCACATGTGGCTGCCGCAGGCCTCATTCATATGCATGCGGGCACAACTGCAGGCACCCAGCGGGTCTCCAGGTCTGCTCTGCACCTCAACGCTGCTGCATGGCCCTTGCTCGCGCACGCTTCGACGCATGCATGCTGCACCTCTGCTGCTTGGGACACAGTACTGCTGTAGCCCCAAATGCAGCCCTTACGGCAGTAGCACCCCATTACACCATGTGCATCGACCTGCACGCTCTCATCATCATCACATGGCACATGGGTGTGCTGAGGGGTGTGCTGAGCATCAGGATCGCATCATCTGGGTGACGAGCTGCTGGTGTCATGCCTTGTCCATTGGCATGGTTGGTCTGCCCCCTCCTCCTCCTCCTCGTCCTCCTCCTCGTCCTCCTCCTCCTCCTCATCCTCCTCCTCGTCCTCGTCCTCCTCCTCCTCCTCCTCCTCCTCACCACCATCATGAATGCTACATATCTTCAGTTGATCATGATTAGTGCAATTCCATAGTTGACAGCATGCATGCTAGCATCCACCTCGTTGTGTATCATCATGACATCAGTACCAACCGAACGCTATCGTGGCTGCCTACAGGCCTGCACCCCCTGCCCAGCCCATCACACGGAGGTTCACCCTCCTGTCTGGTGCAGCAGCACTGCTGGTGGCAGGTGAGCATCCGGGCATCTGGGCTGGCGGCAGGTGCCTCTGAGGAGCCGGTGTAGATAGTCATGGACATAGATATGATGCAGATCTTCAAACGGGGCGTCGCCTAGAGATCAAGTGCAGACGGAAACCATGGCTGTGGGCTTCTTGCCTTCTTCAAGCATTTATAAGCACATGACTCGCCCAAAGTTGTGATCGTGCAGGCTCGCCACCACCTGTTGGGATACTGCTAACAGTCCGCCGTCATTCACCGTGCTCCATATGTCTGCTGCCGCCGCTGCTGCTGCTGCCGCTGTCACAGGCGCGGCGCCGGCATTGGCGTCATCAGCCGTGACCGGGGCGCACTCGCCTTTCTTTAAGGGGCCAGATGACATTGTCTTTGTGACGGCGACCCAGGAGGTGCTTGATGTGAGTAGTAGCCGAGGTGCTACCAGTGGGGGTGAGGGGTGGGTGGTGGGGTCCGCAGCTGTCAAACCCGTACAAGTTCAAGTCATTTTGCTTGAGTGACAGGCCCCAAGCTGAGACCGGGGGACCCAGAGCACCCACACCTTGGGCTGCGTTACCATGCACACAGCAGTACCAGTTGCCGTACAGTTGTACCGCATGCGTTATGCCTGTACGTTGCACCGCATGCGTTACGGCTGTACGTTGTACTGCAGGCACAGGGCGTGGATAGCTGGCCCACGTGGGAGCATGGGGTTGACAGCTTCCCCTACGAGTACAATGCGGATGAGGATTGCTTCTTTCTAGAGGTGGGGTGTTGACTGCTGATGGCTGATTTCTGTTTGCTGATTGCTGATTGCCGATTGCTGACGCCTGCTTGCGCTGGAGGGACGCATGCACACGGGGCCGGGGCATGGGGCTCTGGACAAGATGATAAATGTTTTGAGCACTCGCTATATGACCATGCTACATGACGCGTCGTCTGGAGCACGGCGTCGTGAGCTGGAATTGTTATGCTTGCATTGCCACAAGGTATACGTATGGCATACTGCGTGCCTATCCAACGTTCTTGTGCGAGCTCACACAGCTATTGCTAGTATTCAGTACGCAGTCGTCTGCACAGCATTGACCATCGGGTGGGAGCGACCAACAGCAGCAGGCGCTCGAGGCTTGCTCGTGTGCAAGGGCATGCACGCATCTTGGCTCCTGCTCGCCCAATGTCACCCATGTACCATGTCGCATGCGCAGGGCCGAGTGGTGGTGACACCTGTAGGGGGAATCCCAGTGACTATTACAGCAGGTAAGCTCCCCTTGAACCCCTCTCACATCACGGCGCTATGGTCCTTTCATGAAGTTTTCTTCTCAACTGTTTATAAAAATTATAATCGATTCAAACTGTTCATGAACTGCGCGTTCGGCTTGGCCTGCAGGTGATTATGTCACGTTCCCTGCGCATATGAAGTGTACATGGGACATCCAGCAGCCGGTCAAGAAGCACTACAAGGAGTACTTTTGAAAATTTGAGGGCGGTACCATGAAGTATGATGGCAGTACAACTCGGGTGCCAACCTGGCGGCAGTACGTTGGCCCACGGGTGGTGCACGTAGCACTGTCACGGGTGGGCTGGTGATGCTCAAGCGTATGATGACTGGTGCATGGTGACTGGTGCATGGTGACACATGGTGGCACATGCAATGCGGGTGCATGGCAGTCCCTGCTGCGCTGCTGGGCTGCACAAGCGCAGCATGAGAGACGCGGCCTGCCCTGGGTCGCCTCAGTGATGGACAGCTACATAATGTTCCATGTATTCCAGATGATCTGAGGAGTTGAAGCTTGCTGGGCACAGCTTTGGCACCTGCGAGCCGTAGCAGCTTTTGTAGGTGTCGATGAGGGATGACAAGGGATGAGATGTGGCGAGGGTTTCAATTGCAATGGCTGCTGGCTGACTCAGGGTCTGTGCCTGAGGGGCTTCCTGCGGGTTTTTGAGAGGTTTTTGCCAGGGTTTTTGCAGTGGGTTTTTGAGAAGATCCCGACCCACAACTTGATATGGACAGGTGGTCCATCCAGAAAGTGCATGTTGATCAGGAGTGAGGTTCACGGTTCTTTTCAAGGCGACCGGATACAGGTCTGGGACATTTGCTGCCCTCACCCTCGCCACACCCTATGGTGGCTGCTTAGGAACAGCATGGCTGGGTTGAGCTGGGTTGCAAGGCTTAACATTAACAGCCCTGGGGTGAGTTGCGATGCTCAAAGCATCAGGCAATTCTCATAGCGTCGACCAGCAACGGGCAAGCTGGGGAGACATGTAACTTGTGGTCAGGTAAGCGCGTGCAACACTGCGCCTGCGGTGTGTGTGGGGGTGATGTTCAGTTGCAAGCCACAAGCTGGCTCAAGCCGGTTGCAACCGAAAAGGTGACGCATGGAATGGCGTGCTGCCACCAGGTGTGTGGTACTGCGTGCCACAGGTAGGGGGTCAGCGCCTGTGCGTGGCGGGCCGGGTGACCATGCACATGGCACGCACCACGTACACCAGTGCAACTTGTTTGCACATAACAACCGCACGCGTCAGTTGAATGCGTGGATCGGCTGCAGTGTGATATGTGTTTATGCATACCTCAATCACCCCGGCATGATTGCCCCCTTGTGTGGAACAGGGTCGTCCCTGCAACCCCACAAGAGAAGAAATCGCATCAGTATAGATGGAAGATGAAGTTGGACGCATCACGCTGAAGTCTTGTGTCACCGTACGTTAAGGTGGTTACCCAGACGCAGGGAATGAAAGAACGCATCCAAGTGACTTCTATACTTACGCATTACAAGTTGAGTTCTGTCTTTCAAGTGCACGCACTCACGTCAGCCCTTAGTCAGGTGGGTGGGGCAGCATGTCTTAGCATATGCGTCTTTATGAAAAACGTCACCTTCTGGAATTCATGCATCTGAAGCATGGTTTTAGTTGTGTTCCGTCCAGTACGACTGCCTCCTGGCCCCCAGCGCCTCAAATCCATGTCATTAACCGCACCTTCACTGCTCCCTTAGTAATGTGCAGGCCAGGCGCGAGAGCAGTGCGCACTGCACTTGCCCGCCTGCGAGTTGCACTGGCCTAATCCATGGGTTTTGCACAGAGGCAAGCTGCGCAGGGCATGCCATTACTGCTGCGCCATTCACAGCATTCTGCATGCGCGCAGAGTGAAGGCATGATGGTGTGGCCCGTTGGCATACCAACGCACACTTCCTGCGCCACACATGTGCCACGCAGGTCCATCACAGTTCTTGCCCCACGATTCGGCCAGTAGCCCCAGCTGCAGGCCAACAGTTGCCAGTCCACGTGCCGCCTTCCGTCGCCTGAGCCATGGCAGGATCTGAAGAGGTCTCCCAAGCTGCCTCAGTTCCCTCCCATATGGATAAGGAGCTGGAGCTGGAGCGGCTGAAGGTGCAGCAGATGCAGATGCAGCTGCAGATGCAGCAGCTGCAGCTGGCGCAGACGCAGACGCAGGCAGCGCAAGCGCAGGCGCAGGCACACCCGCCAGTCGCAGCACCCGTGGTGTGCATGGCCCATCCCCCTCAAATTGTCGTCGCCACACAACAGGGGCCACCTGTGGTAACCCGTGTGGAGCAGGAGAGGTGAGCATGCGGCCCGTTGAGTTGGTGTGATGTCACATTCTGGGACTGCGGCTATGAGACTGCCGTGGATGCGAAACTACCATGGGTACTTGGGTATGAGCTGGTGACAGCGTCATGGTGAACCTTTGGGAGGAGGCCAGGGTGGGGTGGGTTTGGAGCAGGGTGGGGTGGGTTTGGAGCTTCAAACCCACCCCACCCTGGCCTCCTCCCAAAGGTTCGCGCTTCGCGGATAGGGGGTTGGGTGTGAGTGGGATTGGGGGGGGGGAGCCTAGGACGAGGAGGGCCTCAGTGCGTGGTGCATGCCCCTGCGCTTGATTCCATCCTCCCGCTCCCCCTTGCTGACTTCAGTTTTCTTGTAGTTTTTTCAGTTTAGATTCTTTTTTGTTTTCTTGGTTTTTTCTTAGTTGAGCCTCTCGTTGCATACAAGCATGGCAACTGTCCGTCAAACTGTGCGCACAGCCTCCTGTTGGCTGCATTAATAATCATGTTACAAACTTATAAATTGATAACATGTTTGCTGCCTGGCCCGCAGGTACTGTGGTCCCATAACATGGGTGATCGGGCTGTGCCTCTTCCCCTGTATCTGCTTCTGCCCCGTGGACGTGCGCTCAAGCACCGTGCACGCCACGTACGCGGACGGGCACACCGCGGTGCGTGGGCGCATCTATTGGACTGTATGGCCTCGTTTCCTGTTCAGGGCGTAGCTGGGGCTCAGAGTGTACGGCTGCTCACTGCCCCCACCTGGACGCTTGAAGACGTAACCTGTCAGAAACGAAGCCAACGATTCATGTTGTGGGTGTTGTCATGTAATCCAGTGATTGCTTCCGTACGTGCACGCACACGCAGACCACGGTCGTTCAGATGCCCAACACTTTGACCGGGCAGGTAGCCCTGCCCTCCCCTGCACCTGGACCCCAGTACAGCCACCTGCCACCCGGCCCACCCCCTGCGGTACAGCAGTACAGCAGTTACTCTCCAGGTGCAGCACCACCCATGGTGCAGCCGCAGGCTCCTTACAGTCATGGCTACCCAGCGCAACCCCCGCACCCAGACCATGCGGCTGCCGCATACCCGCCCATCGCAAAGTGATGCGGCCAGCTGCAGCGGAGGGGGCCACTCGGTGGTTTGGGGCAGTAATTGATGCACAGATCTCTTCAGTAGGTGTGAGGTTTGGCTGCAGCAGGGGGTCGAGCACCTTGCAGCCGGTCCAAGGGATGATGGGCAGGACACATGCGACACAGGTCATGAATGCCGATCGCATGCTAGGATGAAAGCAATGCGCGTATGCGCACACAGCGGGCCTTGTATGACATACTGCATGACAGGACCTCGTCATGGTTTGCAGCCTGCGTGGGCCAGGGGTGCAGTAAGGGCAGTGTTGGGACGTTCTAGGGCTTGGGGTGCAAGTTACAAGCATTGACGGGGCTCTTGCCAATTCAATGGCAGCATTCTTGAAAGGATACAAAAACAGCACAGGAATCAACGGCGATTGCAAACGGGATTTCTTCCTCAGCGGGCATCACGCACATTGTGTTCAATCGCTTATATCATCTGGCTCAAATATTGTAAGTGGGCCATAGAATGCGGCTTCCCATCAGCGTCGCGCCAGATAATTGTCAGCTTAGGCGGGCCTGGCATCTGCGCCCCTGCATATAAACCGCACGCCCAGAGCAGCGTAGCCACAGCTGCGATGGCGGTATTTGACCACGGCTGAGCACCCCGCCTTCAACGACCGGTGCATGGACAGGTGCATGGACAGCCAGGCGCATGCAAGCACGGTGGTCGCCCGCATGCTCTGACCTCCCACCACTGCATCTGCATGCAGTACAGGCCCAGGCACGCACGCTCAGCTGAGCGGTACGCGTGATCCATCTCCAGCCTGTGGAGGCTCAACCGAGGACCTGGTAATAGACTGCAGCAGAGGAGGTATAAGGCCTAGAACAAGCTCCCAAAGGACACAGCCATGTCGCAGCAGCCACAACCCGCAGCCCCATATGCACCCATGCCAGGGGCTCCAGGTACGCTCGCTCAGCTTGCTTGGCTGAGCGCACGACATCCTGAACTCCTGCACCCTAAACCTTTACAAAGCCGAGCCTGAACTTGAGCCCTACATTCATGCCAGACACATCTGTGACACGCCGTTTTATTATTATTATTCATGCCAGGGGCCCCAGCCTGTGGTTGGTAGATGTGTGTATGATGTGTGTGCGGAGTGATAGACTGAGGACGTGTTGAGCTGCTGATGTGGATGCATGCTCCATGCGCCAAGCCTGCAGCTCTGTGCTGCCCCGCTTGTGGTGCAGGGCCGTCCCCTGTGTATGGGGGCCCATCTGATAAAGAGCTGGAGCTAGAGCGGTGGGTGGCCCCAATCGATTGTACTGCCAGTGGCTGTACTGCTCGTTTCATACCGCTTGTGTGCCGCTGATGTGCCATGTTTTGTACCGCTGAAGTACCACGGATGTACCGCTTACGTACCGCTTGGTGTGCCGGTTTGTATACCTCTTGTGACGAGGTGCAGCTGCCGGCCGCTGCATGTGGTGTGTGCGCCAGGTTGGTGCAGGGTCCTGAGCTGGATGCCGATGGCACCGACTGGTGGCACAGAAGATGCATAATAATAATAATAATGCGGCGTGTCACAGATGTGTCTGCATGCCGGAGCCAGAAGATGCATGCACTGCCACTGTGCCACAACAGCCCCCTAAACACCAAGGCTCGCCATGCCGGCACCCTCAACCATCAAACTGGGCTGACGCTTTTCGCCCTTTCACTGGCACCTCACTCATGTGTCTCCTTAACAAGCCCCCATGACCCATGGATCTTTGGCATTCGCCCATGGCAACATGCACCCCCCCCCCCCCCCCCCCCC
>BDCZ01000141.1:5650-16875 GCA_001662365.1 Chlamydomonas applanata
TGCTGTTTTTGTTCCGCCTCGCTTTGCTGTTTTCCTGCAGGGAGGGTTGGCCTCGGCCGCATGCGCTGTTTTTTCGGTGTGCGCTGTGCTCTTCCCTGTGTAACCTTAGCCTTAACCTTAACCTACCTCGACAACCTGCCCATTCCAGCAAACTTGCAAGTCGCGGCCCTCCCTTCCCATCATGCATATCTTGATGCAGACATCCGCGTTTCCTGGTGGCCAATCCCTTGAAAACTTGCTGCCATGCTACACCATCCGATTGCATGTCCATTGCATCAACTGCTGCCACAGACAGGGCTACATGGAAGGGAGCCCGCCTGCCTCCGAAACCACCCTTCCCGCCACCTGACATTGAATATAATAACATAGCATGTCACAGACACTGAGGTATGTCTGCAGGCCAGAGCCTGCCTGCGCTGAAGCTAACTCAATCGCAAGCCTGAGACCGCCGCCTGACGTTTACGAACGTAATCATAAGTCGTCGCTTGAGCCTTGTCCGACTCAACCCATTTCGGTTCTGCTTCTTCTGCTTCTTTTCCTTCTTTTCCTTCTCCTGCTGTTTCTGTTCCGCCTCGCTTTGCTCTTTTCCTGCAGGGAGGGTCGGCCTCGGCCGCGTGCGCTGTTTTTTCGGTGTGCGCTGTGCTCTTCCCTGTGTAACCTTAACCTTAACCCATTGAAGCATGCTGTATGTGAACAAATGACGGAGTAAATGGATGCTTCACTGCAGATGAGCAGGTGCATACCGCACCCCTGCATCCCCTGCCATGCGCCAAAAAAAAAGCCAGAACCAATCCGTGGCGCCAAACGCCTTTGTAGCATGGCCCTGATGCAGCTGCGTAGTGCCAACCAACATCAAGTTAAGAAAAGAAGTACAGGCATATACGGCCATGTACGGTAGTTTCCAGGCTTCAAAATCTTCACGCAAACAAGCTTCGTTCACACATGGAATCGATCACCCGGTGGAGATCACGGAGGAAAGAAGGAGTGTGGTGCACATGCAGCTGCTGTCGTACTGCTGCTGCTCAGCAAGCACGTTTCAGTGCAGCGCATGCAGCACACGCTGCAGCACGTCCGCGACCACCGCCGCGCTGGGCCGGTCAGCCGGCTGGTACGCGCAGCACGCGCGCACTAGGTCTGCGAGCTCTTTAGGCACACCCCGATGGCCAAACAGCAGCGGGTATGGGGTCTGCTTCAGCAGAGACACGCAGCAGATAATGCCTGGCGCACGCGTGCCCTCCCACGGCCGCTTCCGTGTGATCACCTCCCCAAGCGCCACCCCCAGCGCATAGACATCCGTGGCCGCCCCGCTCAGAGGCTGCTGGTATGGCTGCACTTGAGCTGCCACTGCTGCTGCCGAAGCACCAGGCCCACCAGCTGCTGCGTGCCGTGGCGCAGCAGCGGGTGCAGCTGCACCCTGCACGCTGCTTGGTGGCTCAATCTGTGTGACATCTGTGCTGATCAAGCCACCTGTACTCATCTCTGATGACAGTGCAACCGCACGCAACGCGCCATGCGACACAGTTCCTCTGTGAATGGATGCAACAGCACTGGCTACTGACCCCAGCTGAGCATTCGAAGAGCTCAGACTCATTTCCGCACCCCTAGGCCTCAGCTCCTCTGAGCCAGTACCAGAGGCGACGGTGGGCGGCTGCCGCCCAGCAGCCTTACCACCCCGCAGTGGGCCGAAGCACTCAGGTGCCAGGTATGCCACCGTGCCCTGCCCCTCCCAACCGTCCTGCTGCTCCTGCTTCTGCTGCTGGGATGGCGGCGTGATGGGTGCGGAGCCGACCACCATTGCACTGCGAGGGCCTGTGCCTGTGCGGCCCCGGCTGGCAGGGCCCATAGGCAGCCCGCTGGAAGCTCGAGGCAGCGGCGACCAGCGCCCAATCCCAAGTGCCTCCCAGTGTAGCGGCTGGTTTGCTCCTTCTCCTATCATAGGACCATCCCTGTCCATACTGGCCCTGTCCACACTGGCCCTGTCCAGACTGGCCCTCTCCATACTGGCCCTGTTCATACTGGCCCTGTTCATGCTGGCCCCTAGACCAGCACCAGACCTGCTCGAGCTGCACACCACTGAGCCAGTGCCCATGGATGCTGCAGCCTCTGGCAGCAGGGGGACCGGGGCGCAGGGGCGGGCCAGCCCAAAGTCGGCGAGCTTGGCGTGCCCTCCCACCAGCAGCACGTTGGCTGGCTTGACATCTGTGTGGCAACAGCGGGGCAGTGGGGCAAGGCAAACCTCTGTCAGCGCAACGCATCGCGGGCCAGGTTGAGGCGGGGCGGGGCAGGGCAGGCCAGCACATGGGAGCGAGATGGTTCTGCCCGCCCCACAGTATGATATATACAAAGTATGCACAGCGGCTGCTCTGACTGCAGCCGCCGTCAGCCACCCCGCACCTCCGTGCGCTATGCCGCGGCTGTGCAGGTATGCCAGCGCGCACGCAACTTCTGCCATCAGCCGCACACGCTGCCGGAACGAGGGAGGTGCCGGCCTGTGTACCGCCTGTGCCAAGCTCCCATCCGCCAGCTCGACCACCATGAACGCAGGCGCAGAAATCCCATGGAGCCAAGTCCTTTCTTCAGGATCTGCCAGCTGGGCGTCAACGCCAGGGCCTTCAGGCAGCGGTTCGCTTGCAGCTGCCTCGCCTGTTGCGGCCGCCTCATCACCCGTGGCAAGCCCATGCCGGCCCAGGGCCTCAGGGTGTGCCCAGAGGCAACGTATGATGTGGGGGTGCACCACTGCACCCAACAGGCTGCACTCGAGCGCCAGCGCCGCATGTCGCATGTCATGGCTTCTGGCCCCACCCGCCACGACCTTGACTGCCACGTAGCCATGTGAATCGCACTCGCACACAAACACCCACGCGCTCGCGCCGCTGGACAGCAGCGGACCCAGCTTGAGCCTGCGCCCACCCACACACAGCGCGCGGGTGCAGCCCCCACTGCCACCACTGCCCTGCTCGGCCTGCATGGCTGCCACGGCTGCGGCTGTGGATTGAGCTACCACCATGCCATCTAATTGATGGGGGCCGTCCGCCTCCCACGAATCTTCTTCCAAGTGCACACTGAGGCCCGAGGCCATGCTGGACTCCAACCCCGTTGCCCTGCTGCTGCCCTCCGCTGCAAGAGCAGACATCAGGGCGGTGGTCTTACCACCGGGCCGAGTGCTGCACTCAGAGCTCGCCAGGTCCGAGTACAGTGTAGGCACAGGCCCCCTCGCAGGTGCTTGCAGGCTGCGCCCTGCTGGGGGGGTGCCCTGGCTGTGTCGCTTGTTGCCGTCCTTCGACTTGTCCTGTGGACTGCCTGCAGTGCCTTGCGCAGCACTGACACAGGACTCGTCCTCAGGTACTAAGATCCCAGTGCCTGAGGTGGCGGTCCGCAGAGCTCGAGAGCTATTGCTGGTATGTCTGGATGTTGCAGCAAGACCAGGGTTGGAGCCTGGTGGAGCTGCACTGTGATAGGATGAGTCGGGGCACCGGGATGAGCTGAAGTTAGATGGCATGGATGAGGTCTTCACACGGGGTGGCCCCGTGTCCTTTACGTCACGGCTGCTGCCACTGCTGCTCCCGGCATTACCGGCTGCCTTCCTCGCCAACTCCGCGTCATCGGATGTGTACCTTCTACGGCGCCGCTTGTGCAGCAGCACCGCAGCCACTGCCACCAGCACGCCCACTGCCCCGCCAGCAGCACCAGCCGCCGCTGCCACAGCTCCCGTGCTGTTGCTGCCGGCCTGCATGCCGCCCCCTGGCTGCATGTCACGCTGCATTGGAGACGGTGGCAGGCTCTGTTCCGCGCTGTTATTGAACAGCTGTGGCTCGGCCAGCCCGCCCCCACCGCTGCTGTCTGGGCCACCAGCCCCTGGGAAGCCACAGTGGAAGGTGAGGCGGTTGAGGGCGAGGGCGGGCAGTGCCAGATCAGAGGGGCCAACAGTGACTGAGACACCGATGATGAGGGTGTTGCCGGGGCAGCTGCCGCCACGGCCCGCCCGGACCCTGCCCCGGCCTGGGTCTTTGCGTGCCTCTGACCCTAGGAAGCCGATGTAGGCAAGATAAGGACTGCAGGGGGAGGTACAGCACAAAGGAGTGGCACAAGGAATGCTAAGGCGAGGCACAAACACAGTAGATGTAGAAGGGATGTAGATGTTAGTGGATGTGAAAGACACGAAGGAGAGGCTCATGCAAGAGTACCTGAGCTGCAGAGAAAGGCGGGCGGCTTGACAGCACGACAAACAGTGCCCTATCCTTGACCTCCTGATGGGGTGCTTGCTGCCTAGCACTTGTCATCATGCTTTGTAAAGGTAACTCAAGCACAGGAGGCAGTGCCTCAGCTGCAGGCCTTGCTCCTGGCCTGTGCCCCAACGGAGGACTTTAAAAAGTGCCAAAAAGGGGTTGAACAACACTTACTCAAAGATACTCATGCCGATGATCCCAAAATTGCCAGCACCCTCCTCTGTCCGCGCCTGGCCATTGCACCAGAAAGCCAGCTGCAAGGACAAAACAGAAGCAGATGTACATCAGGCATTTAGATTGCCCTGTACAGTAGTGCAACGCCGTGTTGGTATCCTTGTCATCATTATTGCACAAGTAGTGCCATGCACCTCCTGTGCTTGTGGGTCCCAATCAGGCACATCAGCAAGCATGGTCAAACACGAGCGAGGCATGCATGTCGTGCAAGCTGCAACAGCCTATCTTGCGGCAAGGCCTACGTGGTTGAGCCCACGTATGCTGGCGCTTTGGTTAGGGACGAGCCAAGCGCGGCCACACCGACTCACATAGCTGGGTGAGTACTGAGGCTTGTCCATGGTGTCAAACGCGTTGAAGTCAAAGGCAGTGCCAAAGCCTTTTGCGCCCATAGCGGGGCGGCATGCTGGCTGCAGCAGCAGGCACATGCACAGGGCAGGAGGGAGGGCTCATGGGCGGCCCATGCCTCACGGCAGCATGTTGCCCTGTGCTGTTGAATTCGGTTGTGTCATGCTGGCTGGATATCGTCAGCTGCAGTGGCATGCAAACCGACCCCAGGTACCAGCTGCTGATGTATAGACACAGAACACCATGCATCAACAGCATGTTCAATACATGTCCAGGCGTTGCTCTAATGGCTGAGTGCATACAGCACTCACGTTGAATGTGTCAGGGTCATCCCACAGTGTGGTAGCACCTCCTGTGTACACAATGTCACCCAGCTCCAGCACCTGCTCCGCAGTCACCCCGCCGATTGTGGTGGCCAGCAGCGGGTAGGGCGCGACAGGTCCAGCCCCCTCCGCACTGCCCACGCGACTCTGTGTGGGTGGGGGTGCACGCGCCAGCACAGTGCATCGTATTCACGATGTGAAACACGAGCCCAAGCAGCAGCTGTGCAACCAGGCACCATGGGCCGCAGCCACTCAGATGTCGTTCAGCATATTTAGACACCCCCACGTCCCAGCGGAGGGCACCCCACCCCGTTCTTGCCTCTGCTGCCTGTCGCACATACCAGGGGGCCGGGCACGCTGCGCCACACGCCATCTGCGCCGGGCGCCATCACAGTTGCCCGACTGCCATCCGAGCAGACCAGGCCCACGGTGTAGCTGTGGGTTTGCAGGGAGGAGGAATGGGCACGCACAGCACGTGTGAAATTGAAACCAGGCTGGCCACAGGTGCGGCAGGTGCAGCACAGCCAACTGCCACCTTCAACTCACCAGCCGTAGACAGCACTGATCCTCACAGCTCTGCTGCCCATACTGACGCCGCGTGCGTGCAGCAAACCAGCCCCGCCCCTAGGCACACAGCCTCAAGACGCAGCCCATAAATATCGCCCCCAGGCACACAGGCTCAAGACGCAGCCCATAGGTATCGCCCCCAGGCACAGCCGCCAGGCACAGCCCCCCGCGGCAGGCCCAGGCCCCAGGCACAGTATGCACACAGACATGGTACACCAACCCAGAGGACTCACAGGAGTGCACCATTCATGGACTCCACCTCTGAAGCCACACTGCCCCTGGGGCACAGCAGGTGGTAGGTGCCGGCCGGTGTGGCCTCATTGTACACCACTTCGTTGGTGAAGCTGTCAGTAGGGCGGCCCATAGTAGGCAGTGAGCTGGCCACCCCTGTGCCACAGGCAGGCAGGCAGGCAAGAGGCAGCACTTGGTGGGGCGCACGGAAGTATAGCAATGCCATGGGAGCATGCGACACGCAGCTGCCAGATGTGGTGCGTGCAAGCAAGAGAAGCACGGACATATAGATATGATAGTGCCTTACATTTTTATGTGATGTATGATATCATTGATATGCGTGCGTGCTGAGGCGGCGCACATGGTGGCAGCCGAGGGTTGTCAGGCCAGGGGGAGCGCTGGGGGAAGGCGGCGGGCGCGACGTCCACCTCCCCGCACTGCACCTGCACACCAACCACCAGGGGCGCTGTAGACGCACCGGCAGGCAGGGCGGGAAAGTCCCAGATCCCCAGCCACACACTGAGCCCCGTGATGCGGCTGCTGGGGGCGCAGTGGTGGCTGCCTGGCAGGCAGCTGCCATATGTGGCACGCCCCACCCCGGGCCACGTGAACAGCCGCGTGCCCCGGCAGCGCAGGGCCAGGTGCAGGGGCGGGGCGCTTCCGTGCGCGGCGTCCTCAGCAAACAGCGCATCATAGCCGCTGGGGCAGGTGAACGAAAATACCATGCTGCTGGCGGTTGCGTTGCCTGCCACAACGCCCTGGCTGCCCTCGCCACCTGCCCCGCTGCAGCGCACACCCAGCTGCTTGATCACTACATTGTGTGCGCCCCACACGCCCACCACCCACTGGCCGCGCGGGCATGACAGATCCACCAGCTGCCCCATGCCCTCCCCACTCGCTGTGTACTGCCCAAACACGCGGCTGCGGTACGGGTCAGCGGCCGTAGCATTGCTGCCTGACGGGCTACTGCCACCAGCCGGGCTGCTGCCACTGCTGATGTTGCCGGTGCTGCCGCCCTGCTGCTGGTCCCGTGGGGCGGTGCACAGCGGCCGCATGCGGGTGATGACAGCTGTGCTGGCCGTCTGCTCCAGCTGCGCCACCTGCAGGACCAGCCCAGCTAGCAGCCGGCCTGCGCGGCACGCCTGGTTGCCTGGCAGTGGGGTCACGTCAGCCAGGTTGTCACAGCGGCGGCCAGTGCCCACGCACGGGAAGGTCCAGTCAGCTGACGTGGGGCTCACGTTTGCACAGCGCAGCCGCAGGCCGCTCGCGCTGCGGGGGGGCGGCGCGGCCCCCGGCTTGTCCGCTGCGCTGTCATCAAACGCCATGATCCCGCTGAAGCCCCCCCCGGCCGTCCGGTTCGCATTCATGGGCGAGTAAGGCTCGGAGCTGACTGGCGGTGTGCTGGGGCATGTGAAATGGAATTGGGAGGGGAGGCCCTGCGCATTGCTGAGAGGTGCCCAACCAACTGGGCCATGTGATGAGCCATCCGAGCAGGTGATGCCTAGCTGGTTGATGACACGGCTGTTGGAACCCCACACAGCGGTCACCCATGCGGGTGGCGAGCACGCCAGCACAGCGCCCAAGTGCCCCACCTCAGAACCGGCTAGGTCAGGCCGCCGCCCCACCACCTGCAGCTGTTCATATTCTGCACGCACGGGGAGCATGCATGCAAGCAGCAGCGGGCAGCAGGTGGGTGCATGCAGGCTGGGTACTGTACATAGCTACAAACAGTGTGCTCATGCGAAGAGCAGCCGTCCCTCAGCAAAGGGCGCATGCAGGTGTGCATGCACAAGATGGATGCATGCACAGGTTGCATATTCAGGTTACCAGGGCTCACCCCCTGCCATTGCTGCCGGCAGCTGAAGGTCGTCAACTGGCTGCACCCAGTCCCTGCTGTTGTGTGCTGCAGCTTCTGCAGCTGCGGCCTCTGCCTGTGTGAGCGGCTGCACTGGGGGGAACACAGCACACGTCACCTTGAGGCGTGTCATGCGGGGGGTGCCTGAAGGTGTGACCCCCATGGTCAGACTGAACCCGACAATGCGCATGCTGACGCTCGTGCTGGGCGCCAGCGCCTGGCAGTCCCATGGCACCAGCTGGCGCGTGCGTGCCCAGCCAATGGGTGGGTACGACCAGCCAGGGCCTGCCAGCAGGGCAGCACTGCTTTGCATGGTTGGAGCTCCATGTGCGCGCAATGCCAACTGTACTGGCACAAAGGGCAGCTGGTCTGTCCAAAGGCCAGCGCGCACTGCACGAAATCCTTCCGAAGAAGAGATGTTGAAGAGGTGAAGAGGCACAGCGTCTGGAGTGCTGGGGGTTTCCAACACCTCTATGGCGCTGCATCGGATGCTAAGGCTGTGAACGCCCTGATCGGAGGCTGACCCCAGCACCTCAGTAACAAACGATCCATTGCTGCAATGCAACACTGAATCCCAGGGTCCAAAGTACCCCTCCTCCGCAGAGAAAACATGGCTGATTGCTTCCGCGCCGTCCTCCGCGCCATCCACCGCCAAAATCAGACATGCCAGGAGAATCACAGTGGCCCTTTGCCCATGGCCCATCTTTTGATGCGTCAGCCTCGGATTGCACAGGCCATGCCTCGCGCCAAGCACAAGAAAAGTGCTGCTTGTCTTTTCATTCACAACTTGAGCGAAGGAGCACCCCAATCATCATCTAGCAAAGGGCACCTTGAGTGGGGAATGTGGGGCGTCAATGCAACTAGAGGCATCAACAGACACGAATACTTTCTGCATTTTTCAATGTGATGAGGTTGTGGGAATGGCACAAGACACTATGACCATGAGGCCGACTGCCGCGGATCATGGGCATGGCCAATTGGCCATATATGCCCTCGGCATTGCTTGCGCTGCTGCTTGAAACTGTACATGGGACTTGGCTCGGCTGGCTGCAGCGTGCAGGGCAAAAGCCATGGAACAGTTGAGCACCGCAGCACACGCTTGGAGAAACGCTGCCGTTACAGTCCGCTGACGCGGTCTTACCAGTCACAAGCATGCAAGGCCGTGGGCTTCTATGGTGCAGCCCCATGTCCCCACTAGCCAAACCATTCACTCTGCACAAGGTCACGTCAATATATGCAGACGCTGCACTGTGCTGCACTGCATGCAAGCGTGTGCAGGCGCTGGCACTCAGCACGACCAGGCCCATCCTCGAGACGACAACAAACCACGCCACGAGCAACAGCTGTGTGGGATCACGCGATGAACACAATGAACACTATAAGGAAGACGAGCAGCACTGCAAACACCTGTGTAGGAACGAGGTGGCAGCACAGGAGTGCGTCAGTGAGAGCGCTCCAACCACGCAGCATGCTATGTGAGCTTACTGAGCTTCCTGCCTGCCTGTAGCCCTGCATGCTGACCTTGGCCCCTTCCTCCCTGATTAGAACTGCAAAAAACTTGGGGCCAGGCGGAGGGCACGCCCAAAATGCGAAATTGCAATGGAGACGATAAATCTGTGAAACGCCGTGTTATTATTCATTAATGGAGACAATGAGTGCGCCGCACCTTCATGACGAGCCACCGGTTGGAGGAGATGGTGTTGAGGTACTTCAGCAGCTGCGCCTGTGCGCTCGTGACGTTGGAGAGTGTGTCATCTATGTTTTCATCAATGCGGATCGCCATCTCCCCTTGCTGTGCAACCATCTCTGACAGCTTGTTGAAGATGGTGCCCAGCTCCACGATTGTAGACTCCACGTTGCGCAACGCCTCTGCACGGCTGCTGGTGTATGTGTCCTGCGGCGCTGTCATCATCATCTGCTGCTGCTGCGATGCCTGCAGAAAGCTTGGCATCGCGACCTGCTGCTGCTGCTGCTGTCCGGACGACGATGCGCCAGCACCAGGCGCGGGCGGGTGTGCCCGCTGCCGCAGCAGCGGCACCATTGCATCATCTGTGCTGGCAGAGAACAGCTGTCGCCGCTCCTTGTGGTGCTTCAGGTTGTCCGTGCGCACCGTCAGCACTTCCTTGAATTCCTGTGTGGCGTCCTTGAGACGCGTCCGCAAGCTGTCCACAACTGTGTGCGAGTGGTCCAAGCTCTGCTTGTTGTCATCTTTCCCCCGCCCCGACAGCCGCTGCAGCTCCGCGATGTTATTGTTCAGCATCTGGATGTCCTGCTTGATGATGCCAGTCAGCTCGTCCACCTCCACAGCAGGGTCGTCGAACATGGAGGTGCGTTTGGCAAGCTGAGCCAGCTTCTGCAATTTCAGCGACGTCCGGTGTATCCCGTGCCCAATTTCTGCTGCCTTACGCGCAAACTCGCTGTGCTGCTGGATCTGGGCCTTGGGATCTGGCCTAGACCCTGACGCTGAGGCACCCCCGTTGGCCTGCACCGAAGACGTCCCAAACTGCTTCTGAAGGCGCTCACATAGTAGAAAGAACTCTGGCGTGCGATCACGCAGAGAGGCTGGTTGAGGGAGCGGCATGGTGCTGCTATCAATTCAGGAACCTGCAACATCGCATCACGAGAGCATTAGCCGGCAATCTAGGACGAATGCACAGGTTTGACAAACAAACATAATTTGCCATTATCGGCGCTCCGCACCAGAGGCACGCAGCACGGCTCCCTGACTCGTAAAGTACCTGTCTCAACGTTTGGCAGCTGTCATGCACGAGGAACAGATTGGAGCTCAAGGGTAAGCTCAGCACCAGCAGCAGCACCAGTATGGATGCACAGTTTGGAACAACTTGTTTGCATGGACTATGCTGCAACACTGCTGTCTGCTCACTGTCATCACTGCTTACACTCGCCATGCAAGTTCTGTGCATGCGTACGCTGTGAACCTGCACCTGGCTGCTGTCAGTGCTGCTGTGTTGAGTGCTCACAGTTCCTTACAGTAAGCATTGGCGTGATGTCGGAGGCGCAAAGGTTCGACTGCAGCCCTTGGCCAGTTCACGACGATGGTGCCTTGAGCCAAGCGTCCATATGACATCTCAAATGAATGCAAATAAACTATCGTGTGGGCCGGTCCGCATGGTACAGGTAACGGGGTCTCACATTTCATTCTGACACTGTCTCATCACCATCACCCGCCCCCGCCTGTGCATCACCCATCGCCCCGCCCTCCTCTTCCCCGCCTGCATAACCGCCAGCACCACCCCCATATCCGCCAGCGCCAGCCTCATAACCCCCCTCATACCCTCCAACAGCCCCGCCCTCCTCCTCACCACCATAGCCACCATCATCCATGGGCATATCATCCTCTGTGTCAGAGTCGGCAGCAGCGCCCCGGCCACGCCCCCGACCCCGGCCCCGGCCCCGCCCCCGGCCCCTGCCTCTCCCACGGCC
>BDCZ01000141.1:17682-34005 GCA_001662365.1 Chlamydomonas applanata
CGACCCCGGCCACGCCCAGATGCCGGTGCTGCTTTGCCTTCGCCCTCATTGTCTGTTTCTGTGGTGTCACCGTCACGGGCTGCAGCAGGTGCACCCTCCATGCCATCCTCGCCGTACGCCACAGCAGCAGCAGATGCGCGGCCACGGCCCCTACCACGCCCACGCCCACGCCCACGCCCACGCCCGCGACCCCGCCCTCCCCCGTACGCAGCTGCATACTCCTTGGCATGCGGTGGGCACAACCAGCCGCCCTCCGGCAGCAGCGCCAGCCCCGCACACTGCACATGCAGCTGCACCGGGCAGTCCGGGATCTCGCAGCACAGCACCTCTCCAATGACCTGGCCGCACCGGTGGCAGGGCACGCCCTCTGCCAGCCGAGGGCCGGCAGGCATCATCATGCCCTGCTCACTCTCCTCCTCTGGGTCCACGATGCCCAGCAGGCCCGCACGCTGGCGTTTGGTCATGCGGGCGGGGTCGAGCGCCGCAGAGCCGCCCCCAGCCATGCCCAGCATGCCGGGCAGGGGCGCACCCGGCAGGGGCGCATAGTCTGTGAGGAACGCAGACGGCTTGCGCTTGCGGGGGCCGTCGACGGGGCCCAGCGCGTTGGGTCCGGCCTGGCCCGCCGTGGCGGCGGCGGCCGCGTACTGTGCGGCTAGCCGCTCCTGTGCCAGCCTCTCCCGCTCAATGTCGGCGGCGGACACGGGCCCACCAAGCAGCCCCGCCTCTTTCATCAGCCGCCGCGCCAGCAGGTTGGAGCGGTCCGCGAGGAAGAACGCGCAGTACGCCGCGGTGGGCGTGCACAGCGTGAGGGTCGTGCGGCGCACGTCCCGCAGGAACGTGATGCGCTCCTTCACGCCCCGCCACAGCCCAAAGTGCTGGCGCGGTGGCGGCGGCAGCACCGGAAGCATCTCCCCTCGCTCCGCCGCGGCCTGGATCGCTGCTGCCGCCTGCATCGCGTACTGCGCCTGCGCGCGCTCCTGCGCCCGTTCACGGTCCACTTCACGGTCCGGGTCATAGTCATCACACTCCTCAAGGGGGGACACCAGCTTGATCTGTGGCTGGCCACTGTCTCCTGCCTCCTCCCCTTCCTTCTCGTCTTTCACTGCCCCATCTACCTCCATGCCTGTGCCAGCCCCCTCGCCGGCCTCCTGCTTGGCAGCTGCATCGCCGCCCTCTGGTTTTGAGGGTGTGGGCGCCTGTGCGCCGCTGGCAGCTGCTTTGGCAGGTGTGACCTGGCCGCCTGCAGCTGCCCCATCCACCTCCATGGCATCAGCAGGTACATCCGTCTCCGCCTTGATTACTGGCTGGACCGAGCCCGGCGTGGCATTCATTGCAGCAGCAGCCGCTGCAGCTGCGCCTGCAGGCGTGCGTGGCGAAGCCAGGCCCGTGGCCCCTGCCGCCGCAGCGGGCGCCCGTGGGGCCATCTTGACGCGCTGCTGCTGCTGCACCTCAGCGGGCATCTCCTTTTGGGCGAGTGATGGCCCAGCCCCAGGCTGCGAGCCACCCTCACCCTCACCCTCACCCTCGCCCTCGCCCTCGCCTTCGCCCTCCCCGCCTTCCTCATCCTTGCCCTCCTGCGTGCCGCCCTCACCATCCTGCCCAGCACCCTCACCGCCCTCGCCACCATCGCCCTCGCCGTCACCGCCGGCCCTGCTGCCACCCGCCTTGCCCTGCTCTGTGGGTGCCAGCGGCAGCACAAACTCGGCCTCATACAGCTCGGCCTCAGCCACCGACGGCTCCACCACTTCATCTGCTGCACCCGCTGGCAAGCCATCAAACAGGGCTGCCAGGTCAGCCTCGCACTGCAGCACTGCTGTGCACAGCCCGGCCACGTCGCTGACGGCGCGCAGGCGGTCCCGCCACGCCTGGACCATCAGGTCCTTTGCCCCAAGCCGCACCAGATGCTCCACAACTGCCTCCAGCTCAGATGCAGCCGCCTGGATCATGGCCCTGTCAGCAACCACCTCCAGCTGGTCTGCTGGCACTTCCTCCGCAGGCCCCATCCCTGCCCCATCCACGTCCATGCCCTTGGCCCCAGGAGCAGGGCTGCCTTCAGCCCCCTCGCCCCCAGCCGCACCGCCCTCACCGTCCCTGCCAGCCCCAGCGGTGCCCTCGTCTTGCTGGCTCGTGTGGGCCGTGCCACCACCGTCCTGCTCGCCAGGCGCGACCGAGCAGCCACGTGCCAGGCCCTCGCCCTGCAGCCCTGGTGTGCCGGTCCGAGGCAGCCCAGCGTCGGCCGCCGGGAAGTGCGGGAACATGGGCTGGGGCGTGTGCGACTGGTATGAATAGTCAACAAGGTTCTGGTGGCTGTCGCGCGTTTCGCGGTAGCCCCAGCGCCCGCGGCCACGCCCACGGCCGCGGCCCCGCCCGCTGGGCGCATGCACCACGACAGGCGCCTGCTTGAAGCTCTCCGCAGCTGCCGCAGCCCATAGCGGGCGCGGCGGGGCAGGGTACCGTGGCACATCGGCCAAGTCCCGGATAGGGCACGGCTGCTGCAGCGGCTCGCACACGAAGCCCGCGTAGATGCGTGGTTGCAGGCGCGCAAACTGCTCCAGCAGCGCGCGCTCACGCGGGCCACGGCGTGACAGCCGCGCGCACAGGGCCTCAAATGTCTTTGCGTCCTGAATCACACTGATCGCGCTCCCATCCGCCTCGTCCACAAACACCAGGCCGCACGGCAGCGGCACCGGCGTGGTCGTGGGATCCGTGGGGTGCAGGTACCACCAATAGCGCCGCCAATCACGGTCTGTGCCCAGTGGCTCTGAGCGGCATGACAACATCCGCAGCTCCCGCTCCTGTGCCGCCTCAAACGCCGCCTCGTCGCCCATTGGCCCAGCCGCCAGCGCCACCACCTGCCCCTCACCACCCGGCCCCATCTCCATCATCTTTTGCTTCTTGGCGGGGGGCCCGCCCGTGGCAACCCCCTCAGGCACCACCTCCTCCTCACCATCAGGCTTGAGGCCACCCTCCTCGCCGCCAGCGGCCACATCCTTGCCCTCCTCCCTCTCCCCCTCCATGCCTGGCTTTCCTTCCTCCCTGTCGCCCTCGCCACCTTCGTCACCCTCCTCAGGCCCCTCCTCGCCGCCTTCCTCGCCCCCCTCCTCGCCGCCATCACCCTTGTCGCCCTCTGCCCCATCCTCCTCCATGCCCTCTGTCCCCTCATCCGCCATGCCAGGGCCGATCGCCTCCAGGCCAAAGGCTGGGTCAGGCACAATAGGTGCGGCGGCTGCGCCACGCCCACCCCAGCGGCCACGACCACGTGCACGCATCTTACCCCGGCCACGCCCCCGCCCGCGGCCACGGGTGGGTGGCGGAGCCGGGGTCATCATGAGGGTCGAGCCGTCAATGCCCTCGATTGCGGGCAGCGCGCCAACACCTGCATAAGCGCACGGGATGGCCACAGTACGGCAGCACTCAGTTGACCAAAACCTGGGGAGCCATGCTGCTCCTTCAACAGACAAGCTTGCTTCAAAACAGACACCCAGTTCCCAAACTCTGGTCCTGAAATCCCAGCCCTGTAGCCGGCAGCAGCAACAGGCACCCATTGCAGTACTGGTACTAAGTTGAGAGCTGCAGCAAGCAGCACTGTAGAAGACACATGTTGTACCCTGCCCCCTGTGAGTGCCAGCACGCACCAGCTGCGTACGCCTGCAGTGCGCCAAAGCGCTTCTGGAACTTTGCCGCCTCCTTTTCACTGCGGCGCGCCTCAGCTTCTGCGTGGTACCGTACGACCTGCAGTACAGCACAGGCGGTACATAGCAGTACAGGGTGGTCAGTAATGAGCAGTACAGTGTGGGCGCTACCGCATGGGCGAGACAGTGCAGGACAGGATGGGTGGTGCAACAGCCGTAGTCAGGCTCAGGGCCCAGACGCACACCACACCTCAAAACGGCCACATACAGGCTGGCTGCATGCTCCTCCATAGATACATGATCAACATGAACAACACACGAGCATAGCACGTGCCACCGGCATGGCGCAGTGCAGTCTTCTGCAGCCATGGCGTACCAGCATGTCGTGGTGGCGGTCCACGCGCTCCGTGATGGCTGCGTGCAGCGGCGCGCACTGCACCGCGTCGTTGCACAGCGAGCCCAGCAGCCGCACGATGAGGCCAGTGGGCATCTTGTACCATGACGCCTTGCCCAGCTCCATGGCGCCCTGTGTGCGCATGCCACACGCCAGCGCCAGCCAAAGAGCTCTGGCTTCAGTGTTCCGCAGTTGCCAGTTCACAGCTCCCCTAGTCTATTGCAACCCCTAATACACTCCCTATTCCACTCATGTTCCAATCCGGTGGACGCATGGCCGAATCCGACGCGCCGCCTTCCTACGCAAGCCCAACCACCCTGCTCCCAGCTCAGGCACCAGCCAGCAGCCCATCCCCTCTAACAAGCAGCCCCATGCCAGCCAGCTGCCCATGCGCGTCCTCCACAGCAGGGGCACTCACGTGCACTGCGGCGAGGTCATCAGACATGGCGTGGTACTCCTTGTTCTCCACATCAGGAGGGGCCACGGCCAGCCCCGACCGTGTCATCAGCAGGTAGCGGCGCATGATCTCTTGCCACCCGCCCGCGTAGCTGGAGCTGCGGCTGAGCAACCGCCGCCAGCGCTTGATGCGCAGCCCCAGAGGGCCCATGACAGCGGCTTGCTGCGAGGTGATACAGGGCGCGAGCAGGGGGGCGATGCAGGGCAGTGGTCGTAAACATGAGCTTTGTCCAGGACCTCCAACAAAACACCAAGAATGCGTTCTGTCACAAAGCCACTCCACTGCTGCCCAATGCATGCACAGCATACTCCATACGGGAAACTGCATCCACACCAGGACAGTACGCAAATGACCGCACTCAGCACCCAGTGTATGAGTTGTCAAGACCCCCGGCCTGCTCACTCACCCACTGCGCCAGCAGCCAGCCCAGCAGCGCGCATAGCATGCCCTCCAGCACGCCGCGTGCCTCCAGCGGGCATGCAACAGCATGCTGCACCTCAGCCAATGTCATCGGGGGGCATCCCACCACAGCACCAAACATCTGAGTGAACTCTGCGATGGCCAAAGTCTCCAGGAAGGCCGCAACGGCTGCGTCGCCCTTGATCGCAGGCTGCAGCCGAGTAGGGGCGCAATGCCGCAGGGGTCGTGCGTGGGTCAGTGCCACGAGCATGTTGTTGTATGTGCTGAGGTTGGACAAAGGCATTCAGTGCATTGGGGAGGACACCAGAAACCAAAGGGAGGCACACAGAACAGAGCCATCACAGAATACCACAGCACGTCACGCAAGGACACAGAGGAAACTGGGCGAGCATTGCGACAGAGCACAAACGATGTGAGCCATAGGGCTTGCATGCAATCCATGCAACCTATGCCGCCAACCACGCACCTCAAGCTTGGGCGGCCCCTCCAGCGTCGTGCGCAGCTTCTTCAGCTTCTCAATAGCCGCCACGAGTGCCGCGTCATTCGACAGCCCCGGCAGCAGCGCCGCTGAGCCGCCAAGGGGCGGCAGTACTGGCGCGGCTGCCCCGCCTGGCCCGGGCGTGGATAGGGGCGGGAGACCTGAGATGGGCGCTGTGGGGCGTGGAGGTCCCGCACTGGCGGGTACCGGCGTTGCAGTGGCTGCCGCTGGCGCTGGTGTGGACAGGCCCGTGGCAGCAGCATCGCCTGCTGCGCCAGCGGGTGCAGGCGTCGCCCCGCCTGCTGCCGGCGCGGGCAGAAGCCCCTCAGGTGCGGTGACACCAGCCAGGCCCGGGAGGCCAGCAGCCTTGGGCATGAGTGTAGCGATCATGGCCTCCAGCCGCGCAGCCTCAGCTGCGTCCTCTGCTAGGAGGTCCGCGTCATCGGGGGTGCGTGACGCCGCGAGCCGCCGCTCCGCGCGCTCACGCTCCTTCTCGCGCAGCTTCTCCATCTTGGCCGATGCCTGCGCATGTGTTGATTTGGTTGCTTTGTTTAGAGATGGCTGCGTGGAAGTGGTTCTGATCAGGGCCACATGCGGAGCCGTCCCTGGAAGGTGGTGTCGGGTCAAAGCAAAAGCCCCGGCATGATGTAGCTGCGGCTGCAGCGAGCTTCCCCCGACTGTGCAGCCAGATGTCCTTTCTAATGGATCAGTTGGCATCTCGCACAGTGCACAGCCGCTCGCAAAACATCACCCTAGAAAGATGACTAGAAAACGCCCCAGCCCGTGCACTGCGCGCGGAGATCATGTTGACTTCAAGTCATTCAGATGCAGCAGCTGCACCTTGAGCTTGGCCTTCTCCTCCTTCTCCCGCTCCTTACGCATCGCACGATCGGCACGCTCCCGCTCAATCAGCACCGCACGGTCCAGCAGCTCACGATCCACACCCTTGGTGCTGCCAGAGGGGGCCCGGAAGCCGGCCGCCATCGCATAGCGGTCAGCGGCCACAGCGCCCTGCGTGGCAAGGTCGGGTTGCAGGGTTCAGGCAGCTGCGCGGGTGCACACTGGTGTGTAATACAAGCAGGGGGGCAGGGAGTGGACGACGAAAGGCCATCCTGGTGGACGACCACGAACATACATCGTGAGCCCCTGCCCTGCCTCATCCACCACAGCCCCCACGCCGCACCAAAGCTGGTGGGTTTTACCAGCTTGGCAGCAAGGCTTGGCAGTAAGGCATTTGCCAGGCGCGCCCTCTATGACACGTGTTTCCCTGTGCGCTCCCTCTGTTGTGCAATGCATAAGGAGCTCACCGGGCCGCTGGGAATGACGACGCCACCGTAGCCGACGAGCGCGCGCTGCGCGGGCGGTGGTGTGATGGAGGGCACGCCCTCCTGGGGGGATGACTGGGAGGAGCCAGGTGGCAGGAGGCCGGCCTTCTCAAGGCAGCGCGGGCACGCCCACTGGCCCTCCTTCAACTGGCTGAAGTCAGCGCCCACAGCCCAAGGGGGTGTCCCGCTGGGCGGGGGCGCCGAGCCCAAGCAGCACATGTGCCATGCGCGCGGGCAGAAGTCGCACAGGCACAGCGCGGCGAGGGAGGGGAGGTACGTCTGCGGAGCAGGGCAAGTGCAGCAGGCGCAGGTGCAACAAGCATCGCCAAATCAGCCATGGGGACACACACGATTGCAACCAGTGGGCTCGACATGCTGACAGTTGTTTTTGCGATTGTTCTGTCCTGATTAATCTGCCTGCAGTGCCCTGCACATGACAGGGTTGAGGCAGTGCCGTGCCGACGGCCTTGTGCTAAAACTACTTTCGTTGCTGGCTCTCTGCGCTTGCGGCCCTGACGTGTGCGGGCCACGCACCTTGTGGCAGCGCGAGCAGCGCGCGTTGTTGTACTCGTACTCTTCTTCCTTTGGCAGAGCATGCGCGAAGGCCGGCGGCGGCTCAGTCTCTTCCTCCGCCTCACTGTCATGTGGCGACTGCTCCTACAGAGGGCATGACACGTGGCGGCAACGGGGTGTAGGTTTTCGTAGAGTTAGGGACTCATCATTTAGAGGTCAGGGTACAGTTACTGAACGCTGCTGGATGGTCTGGGGGCAGCTGCGGACTGCTGCTGATGCTGCTGGGGTGTGTAGTTTGGGACCAGCTGTGTGTAGATATGTTAGCAGCAAGCAGCAAGCTGCAGGTGCTCCACGCAGCTGCCAGCCTGCCGCACCTTCAGCTCAGGGGGCGCAGAGCCGTCATTAGCATCACCATCCATGTCAGGCCCTGCCTTGGCTCTGGCGGCCATCACATCTGAATCCACTTGCTGCAGTGCGGGGAGCACGCAACGCAGGCAGAACAGGAACTCAGCAAAGCAGCCGGTTGAGCAAGAAACGAACACAGTGCATGCCAGGCTTCTGAACTGCGATCTGCACTGCACCTACGATGGGCTGCGCGGTGTGGTGCTGGGCAGCAAAGGTGGCTCTCCCCCATGCATGCATTCATGCATGCACCCCGCTCCAGCCCTGCATTCCGAGGACACCAAAGCGAGCTTCCCTGCCGCTGCACCACCCCGCACCGCATCACCTTCTTGACATCCAAAACCGAGACCTGGGGTCCCAGAGCGCCAACCCTGAGCCTCTCCGACCCCCAGAGCTCTAACCTTGTGTTCCAAGACCCCCAAAGCCCCAACCTCGAGCCCCAACATCCCCAGACTCCCCTCACCTCAGCATCCTCGCGCTCCAGCCGCTCCCTCTCGAGCCGCTCGCGCTCACGCACAAATGCGGTGCCCTTGCGGCCTGCCTTGCCGCCCAGGTCGCCCGCGTTCCCATGATCCACACCGCTCCCAGACCCAGCGCTGCCGCCGCTCGCATTGCTGCCGCTGCCCACCAGCGCACGCAACGCGTATGTGCCCTGGGACAGCCGCACAATCGCGTTATCATGCGCGCAGGTGGCGGAGATGGAGGTCTTCGCGGAGCGCATGTCATTCCAAGGGGCCAGCCCCCGCGCCTGCAGCCCGTTCAGCAGCTCCGTCACAGTCGCGCCCTGCACAGCACAGCCCGCACACGGTGTGCATAGATGGCATTGATTTGTGCGCACATGCGTTCATGTGACTATGACGCGGTGGGAGCACAATGCGCCCCCAATCAGTGAATGTGCGGCCAGCCTCAGATGACCCTGCTGTGCTCGCGTCCCATGCCGCACCAGATATGGCTTCTCTCCCCAGCCCCAAAACACCGACTCGCCTGCCAACACACCACACCAAACCACACCCCACACCCCACTCCATCCCTTGCCCTTTGCAAAGCACTCCAGCCATGCTAGGCACGCAAGCTGGGTGTACGCTAAGAACATGTTGCATGGCACAGGTGTCAACGTATGGCATGCGGTTGCCATTCAGCAACCATCCCGCATGATCTCCTGGATGACCCCATGCAACTGCCGCCCCAGACGTGACCTAGCAGCTCCATACATGACACCCGAGCTCACAGTGCAGCGCGCACTGCGCACCTTGGGCCCGCCCCGGATCAGCATCTCAACGATGGCGTGCTTCACAGTGCCAGGCTGCTGCCGTGCGAGCGTGCGCGCAGGGAGCTCAATGCCAGACGCCGCGCCAGCCGCACCCGGCAGCATGCCGGCCAGGCCCTTTTGCGTCTGCGCACACAGCACAGCATGCATGGGGACACGTGTAAACCCACGCCCACTGCGCAATCCCATGATGTCATGACGGCACAGGGCATGGGACGCACCATGCACGTGCCATGCACCCGCGCATGCACAACACACGCGGCAGGCAATGAGCAGCTGCATGGACAAGTGCGCCTCTGTGCTAGGGCGCACCTGCGCCAGCAGCGGGTTGCCAGCACCACCCTGCTGCATGAGCAGCTGTGAGATCGCGGCTGGGGGCAGCCCGCGCGCAGCCAGAGCTGCCGCCAGGCCGGCATTGGGCAGGCCGGGCGCTGGCGGGCGCTGCGCGGACGCGGCAATGGCGGCAGCGATGGCGGCAGCTGCTGGGTTGCCTGCCTGCCCCAGCCCTGCCGCTGCTGCCAGCACGTTTGGGAGGACGGCTGGTTTGGCCGGGGCGTACGAGTACCCATCCCCAAACTGCTCCCGTGCGCGTACAGGGTCGATGGAAGCCTCCAGCTTTGCCAGAACCTCGCGCACGTTGATTGACTGCACTGTCAGCAGCTCGCGCAGCTGCGAGGGCTGCATGTGAAGCAGAGCCATGAGGTTCCCAGCCAGGGTTTGGTCCTTGAGCGAGCGGATGGCACGCTGCAGCGTGATGGCCTGCGCCTCGCTGACGCCACGGCTGGTGTCCCCCAGGATCTCCATGAGGTTGAACACAGGTTTGGGTGGGGCTGCAGCCGCGCTGCCCCCCGACGCGCCCGCCGCGGCCTGCGCGCTCGCGGCTGCCGCCATAGCCAGCAGCTGCTGCGCCATCTGGGGCGTCATCTGGGACGCGAGATGAGGGTTGAGCACGCTGCTCAGCCCTGGCAACGCCGCTGCCATGGCCGCGAGCGCCGCAGGTGGAAGGCCCGCCAGGCCCTGTAGGCCTGGCCGCGGCGCGCCCAAGTTGGTGGAGCCCCCTGGCAGAATAGCTGGTGGCGGGCGGATGCTGCCAGGTGCAGTCAGCCCTGTGCCTAGGCCCATGCCCAGCGCTGACAAGGGCAGGGCTGGTGGCACGCCTCCCAGGCCCAGGTTGAGTGCTGGTGGTGCGGCTGGGGGCCCGCCCTCCTGCACATGTGTGCACATGCAAGCACAGGCATGTTGAATGCTGCTGCGCATGGAAGATGCCTCGGTGGCACCGGCAGCAGTGCACATGAGGGGACATGGCGCTGTGATCGCGATGCAATGCGCCAAGCCATGCGAGTTTCAACTGCGTGCGCCGCCTTGCAAGCCCCATGCTGCTGAGCAACACTGCCTGCCCCTGACCTAGCCGTGTCCTCTGTGAGTCTATGCGTGCACGTGTGGTGTGCAGCTGACCCTGGGCTGCACTGATGCTTGACCAGGGCTCTGACAGCGCTGCTTGCACAAGACAGCTGCTATGACAGCCCCTGCAGGCCCCACACCCTTTGCTGCATGCAAGCGTGGCTAGCGGAGTGCGCCATCGAGCCCCCTGGCAATGCTGCATCATGATCTCTGACGCCTGTATGCAGGCGGTGAGCCCCTGGCGAGGCGCCAAAAGGATCGGAGTGCCAGACCAAGCTGTAATTGCTCACCGTGGGGGCTCCGTTCCCCTGTGGCTGCATGTTCTGAACGCACGGCCCTCAACGGGGTGGTCCTTGGAGAGCCCTGTCTTGAACAGCCCTGTGGCCCAATACCAGGCGGCAGCGAAGGGAGTCAAGGTGGCATGCATTTAATGCTGCGTAAGGAGCACGGCGACAACACTTGAGCGTGCAGCCCAGACCAAATCGCAGGCACCAACCCAATTCACCTGCCACCACGATGATCTGCCTCCCTGAGGGGGCCTATCGATGGCTTTGTTGATTGCAAGCGATTAGGGACCTGAATCCTGGGTGCTCCAGTCCATGCTGAACGGCTCAATATCAAACTTGTGTTTGCCCTCGTGTTCGCCTGTCGTACTCTAAGCTAATCCCCATAGCCAGCGGTCACTGCCCGGGAATGGCAGCCAAGGGAAAAGGCGCAGCATCCATAACAGAACGGCCGGTTCACAGGACAATGACTTGGACCCTTAATGCTGATATTGGGCGCGTTTTCGGGCGTCAAAGTACGCTTGTTGTGTCCTGATGGATGAAAATACGTATGCTGCTGCGCTAAACAAGCCCCACGATCTGTTGTTGTGCACATAAACATGCCAGTGGACATCGCTGGGCTGTTCGGTGATTCTGAAGAGGAGGAGGAGCAGGAGCAGCAGCAGCAGCGGCCTCAGGAGCAGACCCAGCAAGGGTTAGACGATGGGTTGGAAGACGAGGATGCGGAGCCCGGCGACCGCAGACCGGCCAGGAATGCATTCAACAGTGACGATGAGGATGATCAGCCAGCAGCCCGCAAGGCACGCTCAGATTCAGAAGAGGCCAGCGACGGGGAGCGGGAGAATGAGCGGAAGCGCGTGCCGATGGGGCCGCCCATGGAAATCGATGCGCCCCTGCTGCCGCTGCCTGCACACAACAGCCTCTCCTTGTTGCGCACCACCAACATTCTGAATCTACAGCCCCGAGCCTTCGACCCAGCAACGTTTGAGGCGGAGGAGGAGACGTACATAGACGAGACAGGGCGTGCGCGTGTCAGGTTAGCCAACAGTGCAGTCATCCGCTGGCGCATGCGCCGGTTGCCTGACGGGCGCGAAGTACGCGAGAGCAATGCGCGTTTCGTGCGCTGGGAGGACGGCAGCTTGCAGTTGCTACTGGGGGACGAGGTGCTAGACGTCGCGGAGCAGGACATCAGCCACAACAACCAGTATCTATTCGTGCTGCGGCACGTCATCCAGGTGTGCGGGGGTGGAGATGGGCATGTGTATTCGGCTGGCATGCTGCCAGCTGCGGACCGTACTGTGCATGCTGCCATATGCACAGTTTCCAACTGCACTTTCACCACAACGCACAGCTTCGCTACACAAGCACGCATGTGCAGCATGCGGGCAGCCCATGGCTGTGAGGGCATGTGCGCACCTGCAGTGAACACTGCTGCATGCTGAAAGTGACCTGTTTCCACACACGCATGATATGCGTGCGCACGGCAACAACCTCAGGGGCAAGCACAGCTGGGCCGCAAGCTGGCGCTACGGCCCGCGTCACTGGATAGCGCGCTACACAAGCGGCTGCGCGACCATGTAGACAAGCGGCATGGCGCCAAGGCCACAAAGGTCGCGCTGCATGGCGGGCTGGACAACCCAGAGCTCAGCAAGGCCAAGCGTGAGGCGGCCGAGGAGGAGCGCATCAAGTCAAGGTGCATTCAAATGGCCTTTGCGCAGCCTGTGGGCACTCCTGTGTGAAGCCTGCACGCTTTGCGTGTGTGCCCTGTATGTGCTGTCTTGACGAGTTAGCGGTTGCGTGCCTCTTGTGTCGATGACGATGCTGATGCTGATGCTGATGGTGCCACTGCAGGGAGGCGCTGCAGAAGAAGCAGGACCGCGCGATGGCACGCGCGTACGCAGGCGCGCGCGGCGGCCGTGCACGGCTCAACGAAAACTACCTGGAGGATGACCAGGTGGGGCCTGGTGTGCGTGGCCTGATGTGCGTGGGGGGTGTGAGAGGCAGGGGAAGGAGCGGAGCCTGGATGCTTGGCTGCTGCTCGTACTTGTGTTGGGGGCTACAGAACTGTCGAGGTGAAGGGCATGAACGTGGCTGGGCAAAGCGTCATGGCTGCCCTGGGGGCGTTGCTGGAACCAGATGGATCGCCGTTGAACGCCTTTGCGGTCTGGGTTAAGCGGGCGGGCCCAGCTGGCCTGGCGATGAACATTACACAGTTTGCGAGGGGACCAGGGTGTTTTCAGACGGGACCGCTTGGCTTGGGGCAACTGCCACTCATGTATTGCTGTGCTGCCATGTGTGCCGCAGGAGTGGGAGGATGGGGACGGCGGGTATGACTACGATGATGGGCTCACTGCAGACCAGCGCGCGCGGCTGTCGCTCGCACGCTCGCGTGTGGGCGAGGACGAGGAGGTGGGTGGTGGCTGACATGAGAGCTTCCTGCGGGGGGCCGCGGGGGGCAGAGTGGTGCCGCAGCGGTGGGCCTGTTGTGCTTTTGCAGGTTGGCTGGCCCGGGGGGGCAAGCACTGCATCTCAACTGCTGTGCCTGTGGGTTTGATCCTTTGCAGGATGGTCGCCCCTTAGGCGATCACTCAATCACCAAAGTTAATCCACTTGAATGCTGTGGCAGTCTGCAGCTGGACAGTCTGCACGATGTTTTCCTATCTGGCTTGCGTGCGGCTGGGCACTGGTTGATTGCCGCTGCTGCTTCCCCACGCTGCTGTTCCCCACGCCGTTGCTCGCCCACGCTGTGGCTGCACAGGAGGCCGCGCGGCGCCTGCAGGCTGCGAAGCGCGGCGCGCCCGAGAGCCGCGCTGACCGCGCCAAGCGGCGGCGTGTGGCGGGCAGTGACGAGGAGGAGGAGGAGCTGGCTGAGCTGCCGGATGAGGAGGAGGAGGACGAGGAGGAGTACCAGAGCTCAGGTGCGCAACAGGCATGGCTGGCATGTGTGTGTTGAATACATCGTACGCCAATCATCGTGGCCGATCATGGCGCATGGATGTGTGTGTGTGGTGTTGGGGGTGTGCGGGTGGTCGGGGGTTGCTGGGCGGCGGAGGTGCCTGAGGAGGCTTGCAGGTTCAAGGGCAGGCAGATTGAAAAGCAGGTTTGGGCATTGCCCGCTGCTGTGTGTAGTGTGGTGAACGGAGTATGGGAAGGGGGGTGTTGTCTAACGTAGTGAACCCAACGCACTGACCCCTGGTTGTCTGACCAGACTTTGTGTGTGGGCGCCTGTACTGGTGCGCAGGGGATGAGGAGGGTGACGATGAGGAGGATGGTGGGCGAGCAGCCAAGAAGGGCAAGCCCAGCAAAGGAGGGTCACAGGCGGCAGCGCAGGCGGCGCAGGCCAGCAGGGCCAAGGCGCGGAGAGGGGTGGTGCTGTCAGATGATGAGGATGACTGAGGCACTGAGGTACACAGGGGTTGCAAGGCAGCACATACCGCATACAAGGCATCACACATACAAGGCATGCAAGTAGCGGTGTGTCTTGTGGCTTCTGTGATTGCGCTAGTTGCCTGCTGTCATTAGTCGTTCACATGTTGGGGTTCGGACCCCGACTAGGCACTGCCAATTCTTTTCCTTGTATTCTTATTTTGCGCTGGCCCAGCCTTTCGAATGGACATAATTTGGCCTCATTGTAACAATGCTGGCAATCAAGGATCCAGGTGCAGGGCTGCAGGACACAACGTATTGTGGGAAACAGGTTGCAAAGGCCATGCCATGTTGGTACATGGGGGTACTTGCCAGCACGCAGCAGGGCTGCAGACAGCAGGCAGCGTATGGGTGCGTAGTCACGGGCGCTGCATTGATCGGGGATGCAGCATCACAAGCCAACCACATCGTGGACTGGGGCGCTGGTAACTTCTTGAAGCCCTTGGCTTGCAACCTGCTTACGCGCCTGCTCAGCCAAGCTGCACAGCAATAGAGAGAGAGAGAGAGAGTGTGTGTGTGTGTGTGTGTGTGTGTGTGTGTGTACTGCAGCTACCCTGCCGAACTTGTACTGCTGGGTCGATTCACTAGATAGTGATCTACGTGGAGCTGACACTGCGCATTGCAGCAGAGTTTCAGCGCAAGCTGCCTCAGTGTGCAGCATGACGGTTGAAAAACCTGAAGACGACGGAGCTGTGGCTCAAGAGTATGTGCAATTAAACCAGGAGCCCGCAAGTAAATGGCCAAACCCCGTGCCTGAGGAATGGAAGGCAGGTAGAGCAGCAAACGCAGAGAAATGGTATCAAGAAGTGCGCGACAGGACCCAAAGGTAATACAGGCTTACATCTACCGGCAATCTAAGATTGTACTGGCATTGTTGTTTGGCTTTGTTCCTAGAACTTCGGGATTGGCAGGGGTGCAATGCAAAACAGTTCAACGGGCCCTTAATGTGCATGTTGGTAAGCAGGGCATTCTTTGAGGCTCAAGCCCAGGCTGCTAAGGCCCAAGCCGACGCAGACGCACTTAAGAAGGTGGAGGAAGACCGGAATGCCGCAATCGAACGCTTCGACGCGTTGCAGAGCACCGCAAGGTGTGCCACATGCGCATAGCTTGCTGTGCATGGGTATGTACCATGCTCGTGCTCAGTGCACCTACATGCACAGCCCTGTGGTGCCATTCACAGCTTGCATGCTCGTCCTGCGTACCCTGCATGTTGGCCATGCAGGTCAAAGCTGGGGGACTCTCTGCGCGCCACATTGACCGCTTCCACACGCGGCCCCGCCGTGCCGAACACAGACCAAGTGCTGCGTGTGCCACACTTCACTGCCCTGCGCCCAGTGGTTGTGCTCTCAGCGCCGTCAGGTCTTGCAGAGCAGCTGTTTGTGCGGGGGCTGGTGTCGACACTGTTGAGGTACGCCTCGGGGGCAGACGAACAGGCTGATCACAACCAGCTGTACCGCTCGCCTCACTTTTCCGCGCTGCTGCGGCCGGGATGTGGTGCGGGTGACGTTGTGTGGTGGGAGCCCGCACAGCCCACATGGGCAAAGGCGGGTGGCGCAGCGCTGGCCAGGTGTGCACACTCATTATTGACAGTATATATCACACCCCCCATACTGACTCCATACGGCACGCGTTTTCTGGGCCATATTGAATGGGCGCCTTCCCGGACTCAGATTGATATGCCATTTTGACAGGGTGTGCACATACCATGTATCTGCAGGCTCAAAGTTTAAAACCGAGGTCCCTTCAAATTCCAAGCGGCCTGTCCCGCATGTACTGCCAGACCCTAAAAATGGTCTTTTGAGCATCCCAGTGCTCAGCCTTGACCCCCAGACTGATTTTTAAAGTTGTAATCATCTTGTCACATGTCAATGGTACATGTCACCAAGTTTGACCAGGTTTGACCGAGTTGGGTGACGGCAGTACACCCAACTACCCCCAACCGACACCCTCCGGCATGACCGTGTTCCCGGAATAATTTTCAAGTGAAATTAAGAATATAGCACCGTCTCACATACCTCTCTAGGAATATGCAAAAAAATTGAGGTCCCCGCTTGATCCAAAGCCACAGCACAGCTGGGTGCCCAACCCCCACCGACTGCGCCAACTCAACTCTGCGCCTGTACTCCAGTGACTCAAGCTCGTCCCCATGCATCGTACACTGGAAGTACATCATGACATACATGCCTCGTATAGGTGACGAAGTTTGCCTATGGTTGACCAAGTCTGACGAGGTGCTGGAGCACCATGCGCCCATGCTCCATGCACTCCCTCCATGCAATCGTGCAACACCCCCCCCCCCCCCCCCCCCCCCCCCCCCCCCCCCA
>BDCZ01000141.1:44555-58358 GCA_001662365.1 Chlamydomonas applanata
CGCCACACAGGCAAGTGGCAGCCCCGATTTGCGCTGCGATGAAGAGATGGTTTTGGTTTTTCTGGGATAGTTAGGATGTCCCCGCCCTCAGTTACGATTCGAAATGCACGCTGATTAATAACATGTTCATCCTTAAGCCACGTTGTGCTGATTTGCTGCTGCTCCCTTGTGTACTTTATCAATCGGAACAAACTCCGCACTGCTTTGGCTTCCCAATGTACGCAGGCGTGTCACCAGCTACATCGCTGCGCATGTCTCCCAAGCGTGGGCCTCTGCACGTCGCCAATGCTGTAATCGGAGGCAAGTGGGCGACGCTTTCACATTGTGCTCCTCAGCAGCGATGCTGCACGTATAAATGGGCGTCAAAGGTGCTGGCCAGGCGCTCCATGCTGCTGGGACCTGTCCGTGACGTGGCAGATAAAATGGGAAATCTTAGATCTCCGACTCGATTTTTTTCCCGGAAGGGAGCAAGAGCCAGTGGCAAGGGAAGTGCAAATGTTGGCTGCGTCTCCCGCGACTGTGTGCTGCGCTCAGAACTCAATTGTGGTGTTGTGTGCTTGGACCGCTTGGACATGCAAGTGCAACAATTGGCGTGCACCAAGTTCTGCATGTATGCACGCATGTGCGCAGGGCCTCGTCGCAATTACAACCCCCTGGATCATGACGAGGTTAGTGCAGCTGCGCGTCGCATGCTCAGCTGCTCACTGCCTTTTTATGTGCTGCGGATTTGGCGGGCTGCTGTGCTTGTGCTGCGCCGGAGTCAACGTCATATCACGACAACTGTGCTCCCGCACCCGTGCCTGCGCCTGTGCCTGCTCACCAGCTCACGAAACCATTCATGCACAACTGTGTGCTGACAGCTTCACATGCGACTTGTGCTCACAGGTGATGCGGCTGCGGCATGAGAAGCTTGTCAAGTACCGTGAGGGCTGGTGAGAAGCCTTTGCGTCACCTTGGCTGTGATGGATTGGGTCCGGGGTGCCTCACTGAACAGTGTCTGACGGGCGGCGGTGGTTGCTGTGCTTGTATCCTACTCTGCGAGCTTGCCCGCCTGAAGCTGGCAATGCAATCAATGCCCTGAGGCATATGACGCTTATGGCTGGCAGTCCAGGGGCCTTGCTCACCACTGCGTACGCCTGTGTTGCTGATGCACGCAGGAAGTCCGATGTTGACATGCCCAGCCGCTGGAACGTGATGAGTGTGCTCATGATGGTGGCCTTTGCATCTCCAATCATCGGCCTGGGTTTCGCCTGGGCCACGTATGGCGTGTTGTGGGGCCTCACCCCCAGCAGCATGCTGCCTCCCATGTAGACGGGGTTTGTGCGCGGCTGACAGCAGCTGCATCTGTTGTTGTGATGGACGCTCGGCCATCAGACACAGAAGTGTACTATACGGCGCGCCAAGGATCACGATGCTGTGATTATCAGGGATGTTACTAGCAGGGGGGCAGATGTGAGACTTGATGATGTCAAGTCGCAGGCCGCGCAATACTTTGAGGAAGGGCAGGTGCGAGGCTGCCCCATATGACCTGAAAAGTGTGCTATGCCGCTGCTGTACATCCATCTACAGGCTTACATCACCATTGAATTACACGGTCAGAGTTTTTCTTGGCATAGAATGGTCTCATTCAGCCGACTCTCACTCACTTGACAATGTTTGCGTTTTGAACAGCTTGCCTCCTCTCGTCATGTTGTTATATGCTGTGCTGTCCTCAATGTAGCTTCCAGCAGGGCACGGAGATGCCGTAGACTAGGAAACTGACAGGAACAGTGCTGTAATCTCAAGCAACAAGGGACAGCAGCCTACGCCAGTGTCTTGTCTACGTGTTATCTGCGCAGAGAAGCGGTGCTAGGGTTTCAGATTGATCTCTTTGGACACTACCACTCAGAAAGGTGCCGTGTCGACGATGCTGACAGCAGGCAGCACGGCCGTGGCGGGTTTTGGCCGTGTTGGTTGCCCGCCCCTCGTTACGCTGGTTGGCCGAGGCGCACCACCTGCAACACTTCGGAGCAGCCCTTACGTCGAGCCTTGCGCCGTGGCATGTGGCCGCCCAGCACAGGGCATGCATGCTTGCATGCTCAGCAGCATGCGCGCGTGGCGCTGCACACCATATGCAGAGCCACGTGCCTTAGTGCCGACCACCCGCTGCGCTTCGAGCAGCAGCAACAGCAGCACCTCTGCCAGCAGCTCAGGTGCACAGCCAGCTGCTTCACAACGCTACCAAACACGGGAGCTAGTGGATATCCTGGCCCCACTGCCACTCCTGCTGCCGGTCCTGCTCAGTGCAGCCGCAGCAGCTGTCTTCCAAGCCGCAGCGAGCAGCACGGTGGCGGCCGCGGCGCTGCCTGGCTGGTGCATTGCCGCGTGCCTCGCGCCCTCATTCTACATGCACATCGTGGTACCTTGCCTAGACCTGCTGCTGGGGGAACAGACCTCCCACATCAAGGTGTGTGGAGGTACACGGTTGGTTCGCCCACTGCTGGCCCGAGCAGCTGGCTGCAGGCCCCACTAGTGAGCTGCTGAAGCAAAGACTGCCACATGCAAGGCTGCATGTCTTGTATTGTTGTATGCATCACATGAAAAGCTCCATGGATGTCAGACAGTCAGCAAGCCGCGCCGAGTCTTTACTTACTATTTGTTGCAAGCCGTGGGCATTGGCAAGGTGAGTCTAGTTTGAATGGCCACGCTGGTCGCACGCGCGCGCGCAGCCTCCAAGCATGCCTGCTACAGACTTTGGCGCTCGTTTCATCCCTACCCTCTTCGTGGTGCTGCACTTGGCCGCGACTATGGCAGCCTACAGCGCGGCAGCAGCCTACGCAGCTGCAGCAGGCGCCGGCACCAGCTTCACAACACTCCCCGCAGCAGTGTGGCTGCTGGGGCTTGCGACAGGGGCCAGTGCGGGTGTGGGGAACGCAGCCGCGCACGAACTCATCCACAGCCGCAACGGGGTGCACCAGGCGGCAGGGCAGGCACTGCTGATCTGCTTGGGCGACTGGCAGTACAGCAGGTGCGGTACACCGGGGCATCAGATGCCGTGAGCTGCAGATCGGCTGCAGATCTGCATTGTGTACTGGGGCCCTATGTAGCCCCTAAGTGCCATGGTCGCCCTCACTGAAATGTTGGAGTTGTGGGGTAGTGCCCAGCGGCAGGGTTGTGAGGGGCTGTGGCATCTGTGATTGTTGTGATGAGCTTTTGCACAAACCAGGTCGCAATCTGGTTGCAGGTCTCACCACCATCACCACCTTCATGTCTGTACCACCCTGGACCATGCATGGGCGCGCAAGGGCCAGAGCCTTTGGGCTTTCCTTCCACAGTGAGTGCCACTCAAGACGTTCAGCTGCAGCTGTTTGCTGCAGCAGTTCTGTTGCTGTGACTGGTTATTCCATGGTGTGCTGGTGTGACAGCTGCACCATTGAGCAAGGTAATGGAGCTGGGGGGCGCGTGGGATGGGGTGCTGCACAGCTGCAACCTAGCGGTGCAGGCACGCACCCCGTTCACAATTGCATGGACAGGTGGCAGCTTGTGCAAGGCGCTGCCTGCATGTTTTGTGATGCAGGTACAAGCTTGGCGGCTGGCGTGTGGCGTGGGAGGAGGAGGCCGCGGAGTGTGTGCGCCGCGGGCACAGCGTGTGGGGCCCCCACAACAGAACGCTGGTTGCCCTGGTGACGCAGGTGGCAGTGGCAGCAGCGGTGGGCACGGTGTGGGGTGCGCCCGGCTTGGCTGTGCACCTCACCGCAGCAGCGCTTGCACAGTTCTACCTCACTGACATGGACTATCTTCTGCACTACGGTCTGGAGCGCCCGCCATCGGTACGCCTCGGTGCCTGCTTGTTTTGAACATTCGATTGGTGTAGCTGATGTTGCCTATGAAGCTGCCACCCAAATGCAAGGGGGTGGGGGCCTGTATGCGAGGCATGAACTGCTCGGCGAGCTGCATTGCTGACGCTAGCTGACACAGCTGCCAAGACGGCTGCATAGGACACATGACACTCCCAGCGGCTGTGCACGTGCCGGGGGGGCCCGCCATCCATTCACCATGCGCCATGTGCAGCTTCCAGCCGTCTTCCAGCCCAGCTCAATGCCGGGCTGAGTGTAGGTGACCCTGAGGGTTTCAAGACCTGGTCTAAGCCCCTCATGACAAACGTCAAAGTCTCTGTCAAGTTCTGTGTCAAGTTCGAGGTTGAAAATCATATGCGCTGCAGGCCACTGGTCGATGGACTCCTGCGAGCGCACACTCATCGTTCAACAGCGGGTTTGCTGTGGAGAGCGCGACGCTCTTCAAGGTGCTGTGCCACTCGGACCACCACACTACTGCGGTGAGTCGCATGCGTCCTGCCCGCGCGTGCATGCATGTCAGTCCCACGCCTGTATGCAGGCATGCATGCCTCATAAGACAGCCAGGTGGGCGGGTGCCAGACTAGGATCCTGTTTCACCTAGATCCTGTCTCACCCTGTCAGCACACTGCGCATGCGGGTGTGTAACGTTTGGTAGCACCTTTGGCTGTGAACAGCCGAGTACATACAGCCCCATCAAGGCACGTCAGCATGTAGCGGCACCTGCACCACGACTTCACGTGCTATGCCATGCCTGCAGGCTAAGCCATACGGGGACCTTGGGCTGCGGGAGGCTTTGACCGCTGTGCCTGCAGCAGCAGCTGCCAGCGGCAGCCCAGCCCATGAAAGCACGGGATCTGCAAGCGGCTCTCGTGGGCACTACCCATACCAGGAACCACGGCTCCTGCCAGGCGTGCCACTCTCCCTCATGACATTGGTGGCCCTTGTGCCGCCATTGTGGTTCCACATCATGGACCCAGTAGCAGCGGCAGCCAATGCAAGGCACATAGCAGCGGTGGGCGCCCCTACAGGCACCCAATGAAGGCGCCGATCTCGGAATGCATGCATGACCGGCAGAGGTCTTGCACAGGAGCAGGCCTGCAATCATGGCTGCATGAATGATCTTGGCATGCATGTATGCAGGATGTGCATGTGATTGTGAAGCAAACTGGACGAGCAAGGTATGCATGCTGTTAAACGGCAGCTGGACATATCGCCATTCATGTAACATTGAGCATATCTTGATCAGGAAGCTTGGATCGTGATTATCTGTCTCCTCGTGTTCAAATCTTCACCTGTGAGAGCCGTTGAAAAAGGGCGGGTTCTTGCAGTGCAGCCCGCACGGTTTTGGCTTAGCGCTGCTGCTGGGACGCCTGCAGTGCGCGGCTTAAAGAAGGTAGCACAGCCAAGAGGATCCGAGTCAGCAGGTGGGTCTCTCTTTGCAGTTGGGCGGAGAGAGACTACAGGTAGGATGGGCACGTGCAGTAGCACGCAGTTGATTTAAAAGACCGAGCACCGATATCCCCGTCAGGGTTTTTCACGTTTTTCTTCTTTATTTGCAATGCTGCAGCGCACAGGAGGCAGGCCACCTCCCGCGTATAAGATGCAGTCGCTTAAGCATGTCGGCCCGTCCCGTGTGGGCCTCACCGCCAAAAGGGTTTCGACAGCACTGTCCCTCCATCCGCATGCCACAGGAATGCCCATGTTGCGCATCTCACAGCGCAGCATTGCAGCCAGGTACCGTGGTACACCATATAATGGTGAGCACGTAGCTGAGCAGGCAACGCCTGGCATTGCCATGGACCCGGCTGCGGCGTCCATGCTGGACGTGGCGACTCAGATACAGCTGTCAGTTGCGCACGGGCGCATTCAGTCAGGCAGCAGCCATCTGACGCGACACGGGAGTGCCCACAGCCACCCTACGCCGGCTCCCAGCACTGCAACCTCTCAGCAGCAGCCCATGGATGGCAAGGGAGACTTCATTGACAGCCTGGGTGTTGTCCCCTTTGTGTTCCCTGCACTGGTCGCTGTGGCTGCGGCGGCAGTGTTCAAGGTGTGGCCTCAATACAAGCATATGAGCATACATACCGTGCAGGGCTGCTGTGCAGGGCTGCTTTCGCCATGTGGTGCCTGAGGCTCCTGAAGCCACTGCTTGGTGGTTCTGACCATAAGGTGGTGGTGCATGTGCTCTTCTGCCCCAGCGGTGTATACTAATAATAACAACACATCCCAGCGACGTGTGAGTATGCGGTATATCAGTATATCACTCAGGCTATCATCTGCTCCATGCTGCCTGCATCTAATCCAGTGTATGTGCTGCTGCCTGCCGGGCTCTGATACGTGATGGTGTGACTGACGCATGGCAGGTGGCGGGTAGCGCAGCAGCGGCTGCTGGAGTGCTTCCTGGCTGGTGTATCACCGCATGTCTGGGGCCCACACTCTACATGCACCTCGGCATCCCTGCGATTGACCTTCTGCTAGGCCATCAGCCAGCACACGTCAGGACTGCCAGCGCGTCTGCGGCTGACTTTGCTGCGCGGGCGGTGCCGGCCCTATGGGCCTTGGCTCATATCCTGGCCAGCATTGTGGCCTACACTGCAGCCGCTGCCTACACGGCTGCATATCACGCGGGTGGTGGGGCGGGCCTTCCAGCTGTTGTGTGGCTGTTGGGGGTGGCATCTGGAGCTAGCCTGTCTATTGGCAACGCCACAGCCCATGAGCTGATGCACGGCCGCCATCCGCTGATCCAAGCCACCGCACAGTTGCTGCTGCTATGGGCCTGCAACGGCCACTACAGCATCTCTCACCACCACCACCACCTACACGCGTGCACGCCTGAGGATTTGGTGACAGCACGCAAGGGGCAGCCCTACTGGTCATACCTGCCCCAGTGAGTAGTGTGACCTGGCCCTGTGCCGCGCGCAGTGTGGCTTGCGTTCAACATGCGTCAATGTCAATCAACTAAATGCTGTGTGCTGCACGCTTATAATAATAAACACGGCGTGTCACAGATGTGTCTGCATGCCGGAGCCTGACAGTGATGTGCTGCACGCTGCGTGTGACCTAACTGTCATCAGATCCTCTGCACCCCGGCCCCAACTGCCTGCCCTGTGGGGTGCAGCATCTGCTGTATGCACAGTTCCATGTGATGGGGGGTTCCAGGGTGGCATCCTGCCCTTCCAGGCTCAGGCCACTGAACCCAGCTGTTTCGATGTTAGAATGTAAACACTTGTGGTTGAAACTTTGCGCCGCAGGTACGTCTTTGGGCCGTGGCGTGTGGCGTGGGAGGAGGAGGGCGCGGAGTGTGTGCGGCGCGGGCGCGGCGTGTGGGGGCCCCACAACAGGGTGCTGGCTCTGTTTGTGGGGCAGGCATTGCTGGCGGCAGCCGTGGGTGCCGTGTGGGGGCCCGCCGGCTTGGCTGTGCACCTTACTGCAGCGGCAATGGCACAGGTGCGGATCTGAGAGTGTGCACTGCACCCTGGTCTAACTGCGCAAAGCTGTATAATGGTGATGCTGCACGATGGTTGCACCCTGGTTTATGTTGAGGCCCGGCACTGCATGAGGCGCTGCACGATATAAATCATACATTAACGCTGGGCTTGTGCCGGAAATGCTGGACCTGGATGAATATCAGGAACTATGTTGCGAACTTGCGATCTGATGCTTGCTACCCGCTCTTTCACGATCCATTCCCATCACCAATGCAGGTGTACTTTGCTGCCATCGACTACACTCAGCACTACGGCCTGCAGCGCACTCTCCTGGTGCGAGCTGATCCCCCTTGCTCCCTGCACCAATTGTAGTTGTGTTGCGTCTGTCACGTATGGATGAGCCTGCATGTGGCTAGTCATGCCTCAGGCTGACACACCTACCAGCACTTGAATGACCCACCACATTAATGTTATTATAGTAAACCAGAACGGCTTCAAACGCAGCTGCTGGTAGATGCACCTGCGTCTGGTGCGGCACCACAGCAGCGCAACATCTACTCAATTGCCTCGTGCATGCCTGCGCTGCAGCCTAACGGGCGGTACAGCGCCCTCAGCATGCACAGCGCGTACAACAGCGGTTATGCGGTGGAGGGAGCCACAGTGTTCAAGGCCCTTTTCCACTCAGACCACCACATGGCTGCGGTACGTATGTACAACTGAAGTACCGAACCACCCACCCGCATGCATGCATGATCGGTGAACTATGATCATCACCTGTTTCTGTGCACCTGCCCTGGCAACGTAGCAGGGTGCAAGAGTCGACCACACCCAGCGCCACTTCATAATCCCATGGAGAGAGAGCATGAAAGCGTCATGGTGATTTCATGACAGCCAATGGCATCACTTGCATCCACCATCCTAACCCGGCTCGCACACTGAACAGCTCTTGCACTGTGTCGACCATTGCAGTGTTGAGACAATTTTTGCACTGAACGGCCCTCACACGCACAGGCCAAGCCATACGGGGACCTCGGCCTAAACTTCCGGGACTCTCCAGCAGCAGCAGTAGCGGATGTGCCATACCTGCCGGCCCCTGCAGCGGTGTTGATGCTGCTGCCATTCGTCCCCCCTCTCTGGTTCAAGCTCATGGACCCTCTGGCAGATAAAGCAAACGCGCAGCATGCCCGGGCGGCTGGCGCTGCCGCTGCCAGCACAACTGCAAGCCCTGATGCAGTGGGTAGGTCATGATTGTGATGGCACATGATTCCGGGTGCCATGGGATGATGGCTGAGGCAGTGCGGCCTCCTGACGCTGGGTGCACATCAGCAGCAGTAGCTGTGTGCGGGCATTGGGTGTGATGTTATGCTCTTCCCTGCTTTGTCAGCAAGTCAACAACAAGGATGTGGGGTTTGTTCTGCAGTTTAAACATCGCGCTTGTTCCGAGAACTACGAAGAGGCCAGGCGGGAAGGCCGTGGGCTGCCCCTAAGCCCTGGTGCTGTCTATGTGCTGTGCATTTTGGTGGTGTGCTCCTTGTGCAATTGATGGCCAGGGCCGCGTCATGCATCCCCTGGGTGCAACGCTGCACTCGCAACTTTGGACAGGGAGTGTGTTGATGGTGGCCTATGCCGCTCAGTTTGGTGGAGGCCACGAAAGTGTGGTGTTGCGTTCATTCATTGGTGTGCGATGTGCTGTGCTGTAGCAGTATGCGCGGCTGTGCTTTGCCTGCTTGTGCCCTTGTACGAGTTTTGTGTGCCCCTTGTGTGTGCATTGTGCTGTTTGCCTTTGTGCTTGCTTTGGCCTGGCACAAGCTGTACCATAGTAATTTTGTGGGCAGGAGCGTGTGTGCTGCGTTGTTGCCATTCTTGCTGGCTTTTTGTTCTGAAAGTATCTGTGTCCTGTACGATACTCTGAAAGTATCTTTGTCCTGTATGACACGGGATGTGCCCTGCGTCGGCAGCGGCAGCAGCAGTTGTCTTGTGTGTGCTGCACGGCATAGCATGGCATGGCATGGGCCCCAAGCATGCAAGCATGGGCCCGGTTGGGCGTAAATGTATGGTTTGTCGAGTGTGGTCGAGTCCTATGTTTTGTTGAGCGTGGCTGGATGTGAGCGTGATGTGGCCTGTACAGGTATCCAGCAGTGTATGCAATTCGCAGTTGAAACTGCCAATCTGCTGCAGCCTGCGTCTTACAGGTGCTGTTTGACAAAGCCTGGCCTGGCTATACTGAGGACTGCTGATTTGTCGGAGCTTGTGCACTTGGTAGGATTCATGCATGACTAGACTGCATGCCGCAGTGAGCTGTTGCTCTGGATCCTTACTCATGACGTTTGTGAAGGGGCAACAGTACACAGTCTACACACTGAGTACATTGCAGTTTAAATGCAGGACCTTGTTGATCATGTTGAGGTCTTTGCGCGCCTCCACAGGCATGTGCAGGCTGTATGGCTGGCCTGCCGCAGGCCCGGGCTTTGTTGATTGCATGTAAGCAAACTGGTTGGTCCGAGCTGGCATCTACCTCCCGCCGCACCAACGCCATGCGGCCCTCCCCCTCACCCCCTGCTGCCCCAATTGAGACGCGTATGCGGGCAAACCCTGCCCGATGCTGCTGCTTCCACCGCTTTTTCCGGCTCCGGTCCGCCACGGCTGCCTTCCGCATGGAAGGGACTCGCTCTGCATCAGGCAGCTCCATCTGCTTCATCACGTGGTACCACCTGTTCCGGTCCGCCACGACTGCCTTCCTCATGGAAGGGACTCGCTCTGCATCACGCAGCTCCTTCTGCTTCACGTGATACCGCCTGTTTCGGTCCGCCACGACTGCCTTCCTCATGGAAGGGACTCGCTCTGCATCGGGCAGCTCCATCTGATGCTCCTCCCACCGCTGCCTTAGTCTTTCTGCCTTGTTCTTTCTTGCCATGATTCCCTCTGGCTCTCGAGGCTCTTTCCGCGCGGCAATGCCCTAAGTAAGAAACAGTAACAACCGCAACCAACGCACCGCAATAGCTACCACGCTGCGCAGACAAGACCGTGCAAATCCAAGCCATGGGTGCGGAGCAGTCCACGCAAGGTGGGGAGGGGGCCGTGGCAGGTGCCCCTGGGGTGCCGCCCGCAGATGGCATTGCAGCGCCAGCTAATGCTGCAGGGCAGCACCACCCGCCTGGGACGCCCAGCGCCCTGGTGATTGTGGGGCCATCCGGCGTGGGCAAGGGCACGCTCATCAACAAGCTGGTGGAGGGTGCGGCTTCCCAGTTCGGCTTCAGCGTCAGCCACACCACGCGGCAGCCCCGCACCGGCGAGAAGGTGACGATCTGTGCTGCAAGCCCATTGCGACGGATCTGTCCTTGACGCTGGCTCCTTCCGTGCCGTGGTTTGCAGCATGGTGAACACTATTTCTTCACTACCAAGGAGCAATTCGCCAAGGAGGTGGCGGAGGGCAAGTTTCTTGAGTATGTAAGTAGCGTCTGCATGGATTCCCGGGCCCCCTGCACCATCACTGACTCCCATGATGGAACGTTGCAGGCCGAGGTGCACGGCAATCTTTACGGTACCTCGGTGGGGGCCGTGCGTCGAGTGCTGGAGACGGGCCGGGTCTGCATTCTGGACATCGATGTGCAGGGCGCTCGCTCCGTGCGCAAGACTCCGCTGAAGGTGACCAGGCTGCAGAGTTGATTGAGACAGGGGCTGGAAGGAGGTACAGCACTCGTGATCTTGCTCCAACGCATCAAACATTGCTGACGCTACACACAGGCTATATTCGTCTTTGTGGCCCCGCCCTCCCTTGAGGACCTGGCCAAGCGCCTAGTGGGTCGTGGCACGGAGACGGTGGAGCAGATAAAGCGTCGTCTGGGCAACGCCAAGAACGAGATTAACAGGTGCGAGGGGTACGAGTACATGCGATCTGGGGCAGCTGTCATGCCTTGCATGGGGACTCGCGATGCCTGATGGCGCATGCCCATGTCAGCCGCACCCTCTCTGAGCTGCGCCATTCGGTCACCTCCCCTTTTGCACATGTGCAGCCTGAACGACAAGGGCCTGTATGATTACCTGATCATCAACGACAACCTCGAGGAGGCGGTGGCCAAGCTGCGTGCCATTGCGGCACGCTGTGCAGCGGGCATGGAGCCTGAGCCGGGCCAGGTGCCTGAGAGCGTCATCATCGAGGACGTGAGTGAATTGGGGGCATGGCAGCTGCTGTCTGATGACACGGAGGCAAGCAGGGGAGGGACATGGCAGCTGCTTGGTGAGGAAGGTTGAGGGGAGCTGGCCACACGCCGATGGTACGGCGCACGTCCACTACAGTTGCGCACACTCACACAATGTCTGAAATGAGCCCGCTGCCTGTCTATACCCTGCCATATCCTTTACACATCCTATCCATACTGGCATGTACACAGGCCCCCTTGCCAGACATCGCGCTGCCTGGCGCCCAGCAACAGCCAGAGGTGGCACCAGCTGCACCAGCTCCCACTGTGCCCGCAGCCCCAGCAGCACCTGCTAACCTGCCCGCCCCTGTGGCCCCAGCTCCAGCCCCTGCACCTGCCCCTGCACCACAGCAGCCAACTGCCGCTCCCAGCCAGCCGGCAGCGCCAGCACCTGTGGCAGCACCCGCTGCGGTGCCAGCGGCACCAGCCACGCCCGCTTCGCCGCGCCCTGCTGGCAAGGCGGCCCAGCCAGGGCTAGAGAAGTGGCAGGGGCGCGTGGCTCTGGTCACAGGCGCCAGCTCTGGGATCGGCTGGGCGACGTGTGAAGCTCTGGCACAAAACGGTGGGGGCTGGGGCAGGATGTGGCGGCATGAGCTCATGGGGGTGGGCCGCAGTGGTAGGGTCGGGCGCACTGCTAGGGTTGGGCGCAGGCAGCCGGGCCCATGCGGCCGGAGGACGTGGGGCACAGGTGGCGCGGCATTGCACCGCGCACACCTCCTCTGCACCTCTCCTCATGGACCGGCCAAAGCGTGCAGGGGTGCCAGCGCGTAGGGCCATCAAGTACTGGCTCCTGGTGTGGTGATTTCATCAAAATGCTTGCGGCACGGGTTGTGATTAACGATCCCATGCGATCCCTTGCATGGTTGTGGCCGCAGGGCTGCGTGTCGTGGCCGTTGCACGGCGGAAGGATAAGCTGGAGTCACTGCAGGCGCACATGCACGCGCTGGGGGTGCCACCCACTCACTTCCTGCCCGTTGTGTGCGACATCACGAAGGATGCCGAGGTGGCGACGCTGCCACGCATCGTGGCCAAGCGCTGGCCCGAAGCGGGTGGCGTGGATGTGCTGGTGAACAACGCGGGTGCGCGGGCGGCTAATGTGGCATGCCCCTGCCGCTAGGTTGTGGCGCTGGGCTGTGGTGCTGGTCTGTAGCGCTGGGCAGGGACGTCCCTGGGTTGAAGCGCTGGGCTGTAGCGTGGGGCAGGCATCTGGGCAAATCAGCAGGCCAGTGCGCGGCGCATCACAGTTGTGTGCGGGCTGGAGCGGCTGGGCAGGGGTGCTGAGCTGGGCAGTAAGCTGGGCCTTGAGCTGGGTGGGAACGGGTGGCTGTGCTGGCAAACTCGTGCACGAGGGCCCCTCTAGCTGCAGCCAGCTGCTGCGTGGCCCACACGCCCCGCTACATCGCCTGGCGCCACGGCTGCACAACCTGCCTCGCGCGCATGACCTCATCCCTGCCGGCTGCAGCTGCTCAGCACCTGCCCAGTGTCAACACCGGCCTGCCCCTACCCCGCCCCTTGCCTTGGCCCTCCCGCACAGGCCTGTCGCGCAATGACGCGTCGCTCTTTGACGGCAACGTGGCGAGCTGGGTGGAGATGCTGAGCACCAACGTGCTGGGCACCGCGATGACGACCAAGGCGGTGCTGCAGGTGCGGGTGTGGGGTGGGCGGCTGTGCGTGTTTGGCGGTGGTGGTGGCGGTGGTGGTAGTGGTGGTCTTATTGTTTTGGCGGGTGGGGGTGGAGGGTTGCGGGGGGTTCGCAGGCGGACCAGCCCCTCGTCCATGCCCCTGTTCCTGGTGATCAGATGCACTGGTTCTACATGCCGGAACGGTCCAGATGGGCAGGGGGTCGACCAGGCGCTGCTTGTGTGGCCTGCCAGAGCGCCTTCAGCTGCACACCACCACCTGAGTGCTGAATTGTGGGTGTAGTTGAGGGTGCCGACGGCAAATGCCGTGGTCATGGCTTGCTTGCATGTGCGTCCACCGCAGGACATGCGGCGGCGCGGCGTGTGGGGGCACATCATCAACATGGTGGGGCTCAGCGGGCACCGCATCCCGGATGGGCCCCAGGGCGGCGGCTTCTACTGCGCGACCAAGAGCGCGGTCAAGACGATCACGGAGGGGCTGCGGCAGGAGGTGCGCGGGCAGCGGCTGCGTGTGGGTGGTGTGAATACTGTGAAACGTGGGTGGGGGGGTTGGGGGGAGATGCCAATCCCAGGGCGGTGCGTCAGAGGAGGGGTGGGGTGGGGATTGAGAAGGAGGCTTGACTGGGATGGGGGCGAAACGCACGGTTGGGGGTGAGGCTTGGGTTGGAGGTAAGGAAAGGAGAGGGGGGGGGGGGGGGCG
>BDCZ01000141.1:67792-137766 GCA_001662365.1 Chlamydomonas applanata
TGTGGGGGTAAGGCGGGGTAGGGAGGAAAGTAGCGGCTGTAGTTATGGTTGGGCGTCGGCTGCAAAGATGGCTGTGGTGTGGCTAGATGGAGCATGATCCAGACATGCATTGGTGCGCTGCTTGCGTGCAACAGCTGGGCGCACAGGGTGCATGTCTTCCCTCATGGTGCCCATGCAGCCCTTGCATGTGATCCATGTGAAGTCCAATGTAGTCGTATCACTGCATCGAGACGATGGAAGGCAACCACGCTACCGGCCACGTCCATGCATACCCAGGTATCCACTTTGTGCTCATGACAGGTCACGACGTCTGACACCACGCAATTCACTTACTGATGTTTTAAGCGGCACATGATGTCTGATTCGTTCGTGAACAGCTTCAACTGCGTCGCCAGCTTTAGTGCTCCAGGCTTCACGCGCTTCACCGCAACCTGGATCCGTTCTCCGCCTGCTGGGGTGTACCAGCACAGGTCCACAGACGCGAAGCCGCCCTCCCCAATGCGCTGTATGACCTCCAGTTGCTCTGGGGGAATTAGATGCGCGTCATACAGCTCTCTCAGACGCGTAAACAGTTCCGCTGTCTTGATGGGCGGCTTCTTTTCCTTCTTCCTGGGTGCCTCATCTTTGCCACCTTCTGCCTTTTCTGGTCGTGGGCTGCCTGCAGATGGGCCTGCTGTGGCCATTATGATATATCAGGTATTACGATAATCCTGGGTATGCCTGAGGCGCAGCTCGATCTTGCATCAACGTATTGGTCGCATTGTGCACCATCTGCAATGCATCTAGATGATCGTGCATGCAGATCCTCCGCAGCAGCGACTCCAGGATAGCATTCCACCCTCTCAGTCACATCACACTGTGTGGCACACATCCCCGATGCGCCTGCACGTAAAGTGCAGACAGGGGCTGTGCATGATCTTGCTGATACCAGCTGGTGGCTGGGCCCGGCTGCACATGCTGAGCGCCCTGACGCTTGCATGCTGGGCAACAGTGCCAGCGCGCGCGTTGGCGCGCAGCCCCCCCACTGCCCGCTTCACATGTGCGCATGGCCAGCTCCTGGCTCTATGCAGCACGCATGCAGCCAGGCAACGGGGTGCATTTCAGCGCGCAGCAGCTGCCCGCCAGCGTAACCCCCGTCCAGCTCAGAAAGCAGCTTTGGCCCATGACAACAGCACGGCTGGTGAGCAGGCAGGTGAGGAGGCTTCAGCTGCAGTGGACGAGTTGCAGGGCGCCGCATGGGAGCTGCATGCCAGCCTCCGCTGCTGCTTCGCGCGGCAGCTGCTTGGGCAAATGGTGCATGCCGGTGCTGCAGCAAAACAACAGGCCAACGCGGCGTATACGCGGAGCACATGGGCGCACCGATACGTAAGCCAAGCACATCTTGTCTTACAAGTGCTGCATGTCATTAAGTCTACATGCCTGTCTAGCTCTATCAAACTCAGCTGGCAGCGTGATGACCATGCTTGTCAAGCAGGCGCGCACACCGTGCAGTGGCCTGCTGTAGGCCCTGCGTGCTGTGATGGTTACCATCGCATCGATGCACGCGCAGGGTCTACATTTCACGTCAACTCCAGAAACATCCCTTGAATGGGCCCGCATGGAGGCGGATGTTCTGGCGCATGCGGCGCAAGGCGGGACGCCAAGGCAGGCGGTACTGAAGCACCTCACACCGCCACACTTCAGAGCCCCGCCCACGTTGGGGCCAGAAGGCAAGTGTGATAAATCAATCATGAAAATGCCACACACGGGTGCGGGCGTGGGTCAAGCGGAACAAGGCTGTTTTGATGACACCATATAATCATTTTTCACTGTGCCAGGCAGTGCCACAGATGAATCTGTGGAATGCCGTGTTATTATTTGTTAAATATTTGGCAGTGCCAGTACTGATTTATAGAACTTGTGGTGATGCGCACCGCATGCTTTGCGGCATGTCAATGGCATCTCGGCATGCAAGCATGCTTGGGGCCGTGCATGTGCAGGTGACCGGTGCATGCTGACTTCAAGGGACGCATGCAGCCGCTTTCTGGACCCAGAGATCAGCTCATTTGTGGCGCAGCTGTTCCTGGCTGTGCGTGACGCACACATGGCCAACCCAGCCATACCCCAGGTATGTCACAGGCCGTGGATCAGCCACACGATATGCTGTAGCTGGTTGCATGCACATGTGGTTGTGTGCTCTTATGTTGTGCGATGGAGTGGTGTGTGTACATGCAGCTAGGCCTCCGTTGAGCCATGACCTTGAAGCCTGCATGGCGCTGTCAGCGGCCTGGCTCGATAACATAGATACATCATGCCACATGTGTATCAAACTCCATGCCGCTGGATTAGCATGAGGCCGCATGAGGCTGCTGTAAGATACTCTACACCTTGCGGCTTGGCGCACCTGCTCACAGGTGACGCTCAGCCGCTATGACCTCTTCCACGCCCACCTCTTCCTTGGGTCACACGCCACACCCCTCAGCAGCTTGTCTATTAAAACAGCAGGAAGCAGCATACCTCCTGTTGGCAGTGTGAGGGCAAGCCGCGATGGTGGCGGCACTGTAGGACAAGGTCAGCAGCTGGGGCTGCTGTTCCATGCTCAGGAGTACCCCCGCTTCTGTGAGCACAAGTTTCCATACCAGCTGGGCTGGTGCCAGGCTGGCAGTGACGTGGAGTTTGACCGCCGTGCGTTCAACAAGCGCAACTTTGTGTGGTATGGGGGTACCTTGGCAGCGCTTGATACAGGTGAGCACAGGAGCTTTTGAGGCACGGGGGTGTGCCCACTCTTCATGGCCAGAAGGATCGCCGTAGGCACTTTTCCCTAGTGCCAGCCTCATTATGCTTGCGCGCCTGGCCCTGCTGTATTTGATTTCATTTGCCAATCCAGCGTTCATTGACAATGTCTGTGCCATCCATTGCTGCATCTCGTATGTATACAACAAGCCCACCACTTTTGTACATATCCAGATATCCTTGACTCCCCCTTGACCGCCACCCTACACGTCCTTGAGCTTTCTGCGCGCCACTATCGTATCTTCATTTACCTCCTGGCCTCCTGCCCCCAGGCCCTGGTTCACTGGCGTACCACCAGCTGTTGTGGCCAGAGACGCGGCCATTGCACACGGTGTACGAGTCTGACCTGGGGACCCCCCTGGTGCGGCTCCTTGCTCCTTGTCTGCCAGCTGTCTGTCTGTCTGTCTGACTGCAGTTCCAAACCCTAAGCACAGTTGTGATAAGCCCGTGCACACCTGCCCACGTTTGCTGCAGGCAGATGTGTGCTACCTTGGGGCCGTGCTGCCACGCCAGCAGGGCTATGAAGCAAGTAACAAGGGGCCTCAAACGAGCATTGCGGATCACATGTATGTTACGTGATCAACACACATATGCAGCCCGTAACCTTCACTGCATGTCTGATGCACATCTTGATGGCTCATACCGAGCAGAGGTGCCTGAAACCAAACCTTAAACTCAAGCCCTGAACTCTGCACCCGGCATCCTGAGGCCTGAAAGCTGACAAACCTCAACCAGCACAGACATAAGCAGTACACGCAAATGTGTGGACCATGGAGAACTGAAGCGGGTGCCCCCCTGGCTCGGCTTGCAATCCGTCGCCACTACTGCTGCGCTTTGTAAGTCGCCTCGGTAGCGCGTGCGCCGGGTGCTGCCCCGCACGGCGCGAGGCCGCACACACGGAAGTTGACACTGGACCGGGCCGGGTCCCTGCGCGTACCCAGCAGCCAACTCAAGCACGTCAGTGATGTCACACAACCCCAGGTTGATGTGCTATTTGCATCAAGCGCATGAGTCAAGCATGTGATCAATGCAGCAGGCGTCTGGCACGCCGCCAGCACACAAGCAGGCACTGAGCTCTGAGCCCTCAGCGTGAGCATGGATACATATAAGTATTGGAGCTGGGCCTCTATAAAAGCTGGGCCTTCCGCATTTAAGCCTCCCTTAGCTAGCAGACACATCTGTGACACGCCGTGTTATTATTATTAGTATTAGCTAGGCCCCTGCGGCAGGTCCTTAGCTGGGCCTATGGCCCGGGTGCACTCACGCGCCAAGGGGGAGCAGCACGTTGCCCCGGCTGTGCCCGACCTGGAAGCACAGCGCGCCCTCCATCTGCAGTGCACGGCCAGCGTCAGGCAAACAGATAGTACACTGAGCAGGCAGATCAGGTACTGATGACAATTCAGCTAGCTCATATCAGTTCCTGGCTTGGTCCTCTAGTGATTGTGTTTAGATAACGATTGTCAGGCTCCGGCATGCAGATACGTCTGTGGCACGCCGTGTTATTATTATATCAGTTCCTGGGTGAAACTGGGCCAATCGGTGTCATGCAGCCCACGTGTGCCATGCCGATCTGGCAACGATCCTCTCATATCCCTTCAGCCTTCAGCCAGGTAGATAACAATAATAATAAAGTTGACACGGCGTATGACAGATTCATCTGCTTGCCAGATTCTTCAGCCAGGTAGGGTACCTTAGAAATCATGCACGGAACCGAGGTATGTAATCTGTGGATGCCAAGGCAGGCCCAAGTGCCGCAGCAGCATTCCTTTTCTTCACCACGCGCCCCACCACGTGCCACCACCCACGCACCTCGTTGCAGGCTTGTCCAAAGCACCGGACCTTGCCGAAGCACTTGTGAATGTGTTTTGCATTGGCGCATGCGGGGCTGCCAGTGAACACGCACGTTGCATTATGCTGGAGCGCATAGGGGCAGGGGCTGGCACCCAGACGGTCATCTCCCTCCAGCTGCGTGCATCAACGCCATCAAGGATTTTTTCAGGATCAGGTGAAAGAAGATGAAACGAATCAATGGTGATTTGGTGAGTGTATCCGGGCACCTGACGAAGCACACACCACGCCTTGGACTGGCTGCTGCTGCTGGTGCAGTGGGACGTCGATGTACGCATGCTCTTGATTGAGCTGGCAAGCTGGTTGGCCTGACAACTGCATTTGTGCGTGTCAGCCCCCAGGTGTGCAGCTGTGAGGATTACTCACGGATGATGCAGTGGGTGTGTCGACACATAGCCCACCAGCGGGGGAGGGTCGGCCCAGCAGCTGGTTGCCTGCAACCAATGCAGTGGTGCGCAGCATAACGCTCCGTGGCTTGTCATTGTATTGAATGGCTGCGTGTTGTGCTATGGCAGACTTCATCACACAGGCAGTTGCAATGGTCGAATGCTGCGCAGCCTACGGCTGCGTGCGTATGAGTAAGTCCAGTCCGTCCATATATCCAGCCTTGACTGGTGCGCACACCTGTGCAGCTGCTGCTGCGGCACCTGCCCCAATGCTCGTCACCAGGGTCTGTGCAGCAGCGGCCCGTGGACAGCGACCGGGGGTGCTTGCATGGGGCATGGGGGCTGATGCGGGGGGGCGGGAGGGCCTTACACAGGGGACCCACTGGCGCTGGCACCTGTGCGTGCTTGCATGACGGTCCACAGCACATAAGTTGCGCCGCATGTGCAGCAGCAGCAGCAGCAGCAGCAGCAGCAGCAGCAGTAGCAGAGCATGGACTGTATGGGCTACAGCAGTGGCTCGAAGCAGCTGTCGAGGGCAACTGCAAGGCAGCTGCAGGGCTGCACTGCCCGAGGCACACGTGCCGCACCTCAGCTCGCACATGCCCCACCAGGGCAGCCACCACAACTGAGACGACCGCTAGGACGAGCCTGCTGCAGTGCTCCATGTTCATGAGCAAGAGGCTCAGTGGCACTGCTCTGCGTGTGCAGTGAGGCCGCCCATCAGAGGTGGGCGACTGCGCGCGCGCGCCGAGGCGTGACGGGCATGTGCGGCTATGCATGTGCTAGAATGCAGGAGGCCCAGCGTGATTCATAAGCAGTTGAATGCAGATGAAACATGCGCAGTGCGAGTAAACTTGCGTTCTTCAGCCGGTGTGTACAGCGGAAGCTGTTCAACTCACTTCACAGCATGGGTGTAAGTAAATTTCAGTGAATGCTTAGAGCGTAAACTATCAGGCGCTAGGCACCGCTGCACCGCATGAATTTGTCATAGTTAGGATTTAGGGTCATCGCCATGAGCTGTCACTGGGTATGCCTGTGCTTCATTGTCGAATGTCAACGTGATTCGGTGTCGATTGCCAGCAGTGCTGTAATCTTTCGGGAGTTCATGGGTGCAGACTTCTTGGACCGCCCGCTGCTCCTGCGATCCTTTCAAATTAGACACGGCTTCATAGATGTTTGAGCGGCATATTTACATTGGCCGTGTATGGAGTGCTTGAGCGCTGGAGAGCGTGGCCTTGCCGACAGGCTGCGACAGCTGTTCAAGCATCAGCCCCCATCAGCGCCCACTGCATGCCGCACCACAGAGGCCACTTTCACAGCTGCCTCGTGCTTTGCAGACAGCAGCCGGCTCCGGCACACCTGTAGGCGCACGCGCGCATGGGTGCGTGACAAGCAACTTGACAAAAGTGTAGCTCGCTTTGCATGAGCACATCAGCGTGGGCACGCACACATGCACCGCAGCCCCATACCACAGTGGTCCCACCTTATATTCTGGAAAGGTCCGGCCAGGTACACATGCATGGGTAGGCCCGCATTGATCATCTGTATCACAGTAGCACTCCCCTCGCAGCCCACAACCGGGACTCCTGCAATATCACATCAGCACGCACAAAGGAAACAATTGAAACCGATAAGCATGGCCACAGCTCACGGAGCATACAGCAGCAAAGCGGCATGCGATCCATGCACGTGTCAGATGTATCGCAGGATGGCGGCCACCCTGTGCCTATGCGATGGCAACATGGTACAAGCGACAGGTGATGCAGCGGTGCATCTCGAATGCAGCAGTACAGCGGTACAGCAGGTGAGTGCAGCAGTACAGCAGTTGAATGCAGCAGTACAGCGGTTGAGTGCAGCAAATCCAGTAGTGCAGCAGTTAAAGGCAGCAGCACAGCAGTGCATCTTGAGTGCCGCCGTCATTAGCTCGCGTACTTGGTGGCTGGGCTACGTGCCAGCAGGCTGTCAAGGATGGGTGTCCGGAACACGCCCTGCAGCCACGCCAGCCAAACAAAAGGGCGCACACCTTATCAGGCGGTGTCATACGCAGAGTCAACAGCCAAGCAGCCAGCCGCGTAGGCAGTAAACAGGTCAGAGGACAGACGGCAACAGACCCTGCTGCAGTCAGCCAGCAGGACGAAAACATAAGCCACGGCAGCGTGCAAACAGAAGTTACATGGAAGCAGACGTGCAAACAAAGGTTACAGGCGCATGGGGTAACAGATACCTGGGGGTCTGCTGCTGCAGCATCCGCCAGCACTGCACTCAGGAGTGGGTACTTGTCCGCGACCTGTACACGCGTTGAGAGGAATTATTCAGGGCATGAATGGCAGTCCGTGCCAGCAGGCGCCTGGATCTCTTTGGTCTTTAGAAATTTCTAGCTGATGGGCTCCGGCAAGCAGATGAATTAGTGGAACGCCGTGTTATTACTATTTCTGTATGAGTGGGTGTGCCTAAGATAGCATGAGACATTGGGAGGCTGGGGCTGCATGGCTGGCCTGCTAACCAATGAGGCTTGAGCCACACATGCAACTATGTCACACTGCTCATACATGTATGACTGGGTGATGGATCAATTCAGGTTTGGCCACGGCAGGTGTCAATCCGCGCACAGATCGCACCGGGCAGCGCTCGTTTACAAAGGCACGGTTGTTGTTCTTGCCCCAGTGCGGCCGAGCTGCACAAGCAGGCGTGGGAGGACGGGGGTGTAAGGGCGATGGGTGCGGCTGGGGTTTGGGCAACAGGTCTGGTTCACAGTACAGAAGGCAATGCAAAGCCGCCCGGTGCATGCACAGGTCGTGCCCAGCACACAGCACTCCTTGTCTCCACCTGCATCATGCAACAGCATTGGTTGACCTCAATTCGCTGCGTTGTACAGAAACATACCGCCGTACTTGCAGAAGCTCAGCTGCTCCAGCTCGTCAAACACATGCTGGTAGGAAGTGCCGCTGTCCACCCCATGAGGCCCCTTGTTGTTCACGAGATCCACGTACACCGTGTCACGGCTGCAGCAGTACAGCGCAGTACAACGTAGTACAGTGCAGCGCAGTACAAAGGTACGCAGCTGCAACCGCATGTGTGACCCCATCTCAAGATTTTGCATGCCATCTCCACAGCTCACGCCCCACCTGGATCACACAGCATGCCCCAGCACAGCAGCGACGAGTTCATTAGTCCGTGACAAGTCCGGCACAGCTTGCCATTGCGGCACAGCTTCCCTCGGTTCCCATGCTTCCAAGCAGTGCGCACCCATATGCCATGTCGAGCGCGGCGCCACTGCTGCGCCCAAAGCGCATCGCGAACCCGATGACTGACGGCAAGCATGTGGCCACCTCAGCCGCCACCACGCGCCGCACGTCAGACATCCACTCCTGTGCGGAGTGCAGGCAGCACACGGCGCATGAATACTCATGAGAGACTCATGAGAGAGAGAGCACTGCCGGTGTTTGCGGCATGCTTAATACACAGTGCGACCAGGCATGGAGCGCCGGCATGCATGTGCCAGCCAGGTATGTGGGTCAGGGTAAGTGTGCCAGCCAGCCAGGTATGTGGGTACTCAGCTGGTGTGTGTGGTAGTCTGTTAGTTACTCAAGCCGGCCAGGCATGCGCGCTTATGATCGATAGGCCAGTCAGTACATCAGCCAGCCAGTCTGTCGGGCACGTCTGACAAGGGGTCAGCCAGTCTGTCAGGCATGCGTACCGCGAGGCGTGCCTCTGGTAGGTCCAGCTCCAGGAGGTTGATGGGGATGTCACGCCAGAAACACCCAAACTGCGGCCCTGCTGGCACACAGCAACAGCAAGCGGCAGGGCCTCTTTCAGCTGCGGTCCCCATCTGCACCTGCTCATCCCGTTGGTGTAACACGCCGTTAATTGATACTCCCTTTGGTGTCAATTTGAACCAGGCCAGCTGCGCATTGTGTTTGCTTCACTCAACTGGAGCACCGTGCAGGCACCCGGCTCTCTATAGTCTTAAGGAACTTCCAGTTGATGGGATCCAGCAAGCAGATGAATCTGTGAAACGCCGTGTTAATATTATTATCAGCTGCGCATTCTGAGCCATCAAGGACACTCCCCTCTGGGCAGAAACCCTGGCAAAGACCAGTGAAATTGTCCAGTATACGTGCCTGGGATGCAGTCGCTGGTGGCCATGACAGACGTGCGGCCGACCGCTGGGATGCCAAAGGGCACCGGGATCTTCGTGATGGCATGGCGGTGGTACGGCAGCAGTACGAGCTGCAGTGAGTTGTGGAGGCAGCGGAGGCACAGACAGCACAGAGTAAGCGCATGGTGCGCGGCCGTCAGTGCGGAACCAGCACAATCGTAAATCACCAGGCTCCATCTGATTACAGATAAGAAACCTGCTTGGGCAGGCCGGAAAAGCTATGGTTGTGATAGCTCCTGTTCGCGTCAGGATTAAGACCCGCACTGCGTGCAGCTCCTGGCCCCTGACGCCAGCTGCATCTGTCCCCTGTTTCCATGGCCCTGTGCTGCCTGGCACCAGCTGCAGCCTTCCCCACACCTCGGCGAGGCAGATGGGCAGGTCATCCAGCACGTGGCGATCACCTGCCAGCGCGTCTGCCTGCAGCCAGCAAACCAGCAAACCGCAGTGGATGTGTGTGGTGTGAAGACTGTGAGCGCACCACTGGCACGCTCCTTGAGAGGTATGTTGTTTGCACACCCTGACTCCAGGCGCACCCATTGTCCCTTGCACAGTACAGACTTGACGATTTCGAAGCACCATCGTGCAGTCCTGCTGCCATGATCTCCAGGCCCCCTCAGCACCTGGTTCACACCCATCGCCATAGCGCCAAAGGGGGCCACCAGCGGGTGGCTCTCCAACACCTGGAACTCGCTGTTACCCAGGGTGCCCGCCGGCACGGCTTCTCGCGTCATCACGATCGCCTGATGGCCACAAATACCACAGGAATGCAAGGATGCAGGTGTCCGAGGGTTCAGTCAGGTGCTCAGGGTACAGAAGCAATCATGTGAACGTTTGAGTTGGCACCGACTTGATGCTGAATCCTGACAATGTACCTGCAGCGGGTGAATGCATGTTGTGGATGTGGGGGCCTAAGGCAGTAACGCCATCGGGTATAACAACAATAATAATAACAACACGGCGTTTCACAGATGTGTCTGCATGCCGGAGCCATCGGGTATACAGCTCATCAAAAAGAAGCAGGACAGGCGAGCAGGCAGGTTGCTGGCTTGGTTCAGAGCTGTGAATGTACAGCCTTCAGTGGACATGGCACAAGCGTGCGCGGGTGCTCACCTGTTGCACATCTGGAAGCCACTGAATCAGGGCGAGGTTGGGGTTGGCCAACACCTGCCGGGAGCAGGTCCAGGTGGCATTCCACAATGATGTCAACAAGACGTGCTGGGTCCCAGTGGTACCAGCAGCTTGCATTGTGCGCACACCCAGGCTCGATGCGGGAGCGTGCATTGGTCCGGCATGTGAGACACCACGGGCTGAAAATGCGCTCGACTGCGTCGTTGACAGTGATATCTACTGTGCTTGCCTAAACGAGTACAGCAAACCAAAGCTGCTCAAGAATGGCACACAGTTGCACATCAAGTGCTGCACTACAAGTAGCCTCAAATGTAGCCTTCACACCTGTGGCAGCGTGGCCTGCAGCACACGGTCATGCACGCGCAGTGGCAGTGCACGTAGCTTGGTCAGCGGTGCCACCTGCGAGACCATCACATCCAGCGAGAGGATTCAAGCTACTGTGGGGTGAGGTTACATAACTGGCTGACACATACACGATTGAGGCAGTGGCCAGTGACCTGGCAGTACATAACTGGCTGCTCCCGCTTTCAGCCTGTAGGGCTGCTTGCAGCATGCACGGATCGCCAAACAGAAAGAGCTCCGCATGCACAGCAGTCACACCAGTCACACCTCGCCCCCCATGCAGGCATCCACCTCCACAGTCGCTCCCACAATCCACCTGCACCTCGACCTCAGTGATAATCCCCAGCAGTCCGCTCGCGCCCGCATGGAGTGACGAGTTGGTTGTGGTGCGTACGCCGCCCATGCCATCCACCCAGGTGATTCGCCGCACCAGGCGCCAGAAGCCTGAGGGCCCATTGCGGGATGAACCATGCGCGCCTGCACGGTTCCACGCGCCACATGCATGCCGCAGCTTCAGGGCTCATCGTCACAGTCGTATTAATGGGTGCGCCCCCTAGCAGGTGCACCCTCTCCTCTGTTTACGGACATGCCAGGGTGCTTGCATGCTGGCAAGAGCTCAGCGGCACATGCGTGCCGAGTGAGGTACACACTGTGCCCCACGAGGGTGTACATGATTTGCCTTGGCCCTGTGCCTGCCGCTGGCCACCCCGCCTGTTGCCTTGAATGGAAAACATGGCCCATGGCCGATGCTTGATACACCTTGCACTGTGCAAGCAGCGTGCTGAACTTGTGGTGTGCTCAGCAGTACGGCAGTACGGCAGAAGCCAGCTCAAGAGGCCCAACCACCCCGCTGCCGCACCTGTCAAGATTATGCCCGCGAGTGTGAGGTTGGAGTAAAAGGGCAGGGCCGTGTAGTCCAGCGTGGCACCACGTACTTCCAGCCACTGCAGTAGCTTGGTCAGCAGCACACCGCCGCCCGCCACCACCACCTGCAGTACAGTTGTAGATGACATTTAAGGATGATGCGGTCTTGATGCCTGGATATCAATATGTGCATATGGCACCAGATGAACCGTCGTACCACCCAATTTAACTCCAGCCTCTTTGGCGGCCTCGATTCTCACCAGAATACAGTGCTCGTTTTGTCACATGCCGCTTCTTTTCCACGCTGCTTCACCCCCCGGGCCCTGCGCCTTGGCCTACGCCCATGTTTTTGGGGTCTGGCTACGCAATGGGCCGCTTCCCGTGGCTCCCCGCCGCCTGGGCCGTTCTACGGCAACTTCGAGGGTGTTTCATTTATAGGGTCCTAGTGTGGGCCCCACATGCCACAACCTTTCAGCTGTTGAGCTGACAGGGCAGTTCACAGGGGTATGAGCATGTTGGGAGCCTGCCACTACATGCAGGCTTCAGTACAAAAGTGTGTGCCTGTCCCCTGCATGTGTTTGCACTGGGAGCGTGTGCTGCTGCTTGAAAGTGCAGACCAGTCACTTGCCAGAGGCATATCCTGAAACTTCACACCCTCAACCCTGGACGTAACTGTGGACACACCGTGTCACAAGAATGATGCGCGGTGCACCCACACCTGGCGCTGCTTGTCCAGGGGCCCGATGGATGTCAAGCCGTTCATGTCCAGCACAAGGCTGCATTCAGATGGTGCACCCTGCATCACGTGACACGCCGTGTTATTATTATTATTACCCTGCATCACACACATCCCAGTAGGGGTGATGTCACACGCACACAGGCCGCATGTATGAGCGCCTGAACCCGTCAGCGATGCGTGGTTTGTCCTCTCGTGCCTGTCGTGCCACAGATTCACGGGGAAAGTACGCAGCACGCCAGCAAACCCCACATGCAGAATGCCAAACGCCATGATCGTGCGAGCTAATTCATGGATTGGCCAGCCGGCTGGCAGAGTCCTTCCTGCAACGCATGGAGTGCAGTTTCTTTTGCTCAATTCTGTGCAAGCTGCTATTGTTGGCACCTTCATGGGGGCGTACGGGCAGCCAATGTCCGATGACGCATGGTAGAGTACTCGCGTCGCGCGCACGCTCAGCCTGCACACGCACACAGGTAGCGCACGTTTCACCACACGCGCATGTGTGACTGTGTCTGTCTGTGTGGTGCCTCATAATGATCTCATTGTGGCCATTGCAGAGCAAGCTGCTGTATGACTCACTTCTGCTGTATGAATCACTGACAATGTACCAGGCAGTGTGGGGCAGTACAGGGCAGCCACCTGTGGCCTGCCGCCTTGCATGTACCGGCGTACTGCGCCACGTGCTGCGTCACGGCAGTACGTACGTCCTCTGTGGAGTGCGGCTGCTTGATCACACCTACCTGACACTGCCTGCATGATCAAAGGGTGAAAACAACAATAAAAGTACACTTGCTCGGTTGCAGCACCGTGCGGTGCACAGGAGCACTGTGTGGACTGCAAATGTTGGACACTGCGATTGGCATCATCCGTGCAACAGCAGGCATCCGACACGAACTGACAGCCTGGGGTCGGCTGGGTCAAAGGCCAGGTCACAGGCTGCGGCATCCAATTGTTGGTCTGCTGATGCAGTGGAATAGCCAGCAGGAGAGCTGCTGGCTGCAGGGCGGGCAAGAGGATGCTGCAGTATCAAGCCTAAGCCTCAGGCTAAAGAGCCCTGCATGAGCCCTTCAGCTTGCATGTACTCCAGACCTTGGAATCATAGCTCCCTCAAGTTTGATTGCCCCGATGTCAGTTGGAACAGCTGCAAGGCTGCCCACGAGCCCAGTGTGCCCTGTGACAGGCGCCCATAGGTTGATGACCCCTGCATGATGAGGAGCAGAGGAAGGCAGACGCTTGGGGACGACGACACGCTTAGGTTGCACAAGTGCAGCAGTGGTCATGCTGGCTATCATGGCCATCGTATTGCATTGCACCCTGACGTACCCGCGCGTGCCAGCAGCAGCATGCTCAGCAGCAGGCAGGCTGCACTGGAAGCATAGCACTGCATGCGTCTTGCCTCCATATGTCGATGTGTTGTGCTCGTCAAGTGCCATGCATCGCTCGAAACTGGCGATCGCGCGCTGATCCTGGATGCTTCCCCCAAAAGCAGCGTTGTTGATGATGGCTGCACACCATGATGGGTCCAGCTGCAGCTGTCAGCGGCACCCTTCTTGTCGTCTACAGATCTACTACATAGGGACGGAGCTCGAAATGATACGATACAGTGTTCACCATTGTAGCAATAATCCTGTTTGTCGGTGGCTGTCTACTGAGCGCAGCATGCACAGCACGCCCCATCATCTTGCGCCTCTAACGGTTGAGGAGCTCAGCTGCAAATCTATACCTTTGAGGAAATTTGCTGACGATGGCGACCAAACCAACACGTGCAGTACAACCAGTACATGCTGGCCCCACACCCGCATATAAGTGGTTACATCTGCAAACACCTGTGCAGATCATCAAGAGGTCACTGTGCTCACAATGTGGCAGAATCATGCCTGCCATCCGATCCTTTGGACATGCGCCTGCTGGGTGGCACCAGAGCAGAGAAGTTGTGTCACCACGTCGCATCCGGTGGCTTAGCCATCTCGTATACCTCGCAGCTGGACAGCACCTTGTAGAAGTCCCTTCCAAGCTTCTTGTGCATAGCTTTCACCAGGTATGGTGCCACCTGCCATGCCATGCACCAACCCGCACAAAGTGGTATGGGCTCAGGCACGGAGGCGTGAGGCATGGCATTGCAGAAGCTGATTCAACAGGAGATCGGGGAAGCACCTCCATCAGGACCCACTATAACACCCATGCCAAGTGAACACAGCTGCCTGGGAACTTGGCTCCAGCCTCGCTGAGGCTGGTTCATGTACAACACGACAACAGCTCTCCACACAGAACACGTCGAGTATGCACCCCTGAAGACGCCTGAAGGTAAGCAAGCACTCAAAGACCGCCTTCACCTTGAGCCATGTGCGTGCCGGATCAGCCGACAAAAGCCGTGTGCTCTGCCAGCTGCGCACCGAGCCTAGCGCCATGCTGACATTTTGCTGCACCAGGTATTGCTCCGCCTGCAGCCGCGGCAGTACACAGCAGTACACAGCGGCCGAAGCGACTGACGTTAGGTGCCTGCAACATTCCATTTTCCCCTCTGCCTCTGTGCCTCGGCCCTGCTGCCTCCCTTGCCCGACCTACATGCGCTCATGATGCAGTACATCTGTGCATCTGTACATCTGTACACCAACAGCAGAGCTGAAGCATGAACTCTAACAAGCAAAAGGAACACGGCGTTCCACCAAGGCGTCTGTCTGCTGAGCATATTCTCCCGTCAATGAATGGATCCCGTGCATGCATTCTGCGCACCTGCAACATGGCAGCTGCCCCATCCAGAGGCTCAGAGCCATCTGTCACCACCAGGTAGCATGGTGTGGGCTGGTACGGAATCTGTACTGTCGTCCCACCCTCAAAGGTCACACTGCAGCCTGCCATGAGCTTGAGTAAGCGCCTGAGCTTGCCAAGGTCGTTGTACAGGCTGGCATATGGCCTTGAACCGCCTGTAGCAAGCAATCAAAAAACGTTGTGCAAAGGAAGGACCATTTTATCGGCCGGTCACCTAGCCCAAAGCAATGGCTGCTGGCCACCGGCGCCACCACAGCATGGCTGTCTGATGCTTGACATGGCTGCGACTGGTCCAGCAGCACAGCCTGCCACCTTTAGGCAGGGTCATACTCAGCGTGCCCGAATGCCAATGGCAAAAATCGCGTAACCCCACTCCACTCAAATGGGCCCCTCACCAATCTTGACCTCCACCACGCCCTGGCCTAGGCCTTGAGGGTCCAACAGAAGGGCGTCAACTTCGCCTTTGATGCCGCGCACACGGTGTGCCACCTCACCACCGCCCTGATCAGCCGGTGCGCACACGCGCGCAATCACCCCGCTCGCCTGCGGGCGAACGCGGGTGAGGGGCAGAGGACATCGCCAACATGGGCCCAGGAAGGACACATACTTTCACAGCTCAGGAGTGTGTACGACGACTAGTTGCAGCAGGTGCATGTACACGCTGAACTGTGCTCATGTGCATGTGCATGACGTGCAGGGCACGGCTTGGCATTGCAGGGCATTGCAAACAAGGACAGGACAGGGCTCAGCTGACCAGCACGCAGCAGGGCCCAAAGGCTACAGGCAAGCACATGAAACATGTGGGCTGATACATGTCGGCGACACATTTTCACAAGCGACACAGACATTTCGACAAGCACGCAGCAGGCGCACCAACAGCTCCCAACCAGGCGGCAGTGTTGCTGCCAGGCGCTGCCGCACCCACGCCTCCGCCGCAGCCCCGTCCCTGCATGGCACGCATGGCACACCGCACACATTCAGTGCTCATGCTTTGACATTCATTGGGCGCACTTGAGGGGTGCATCGTACCCCGCACTAAAGCTAGGCGCACACAACGGGGGTGCGCATGCCCAGTTAAATGGGCGCACCTGTTCACAGACACAGGTGGATGTGGGTCCAGCGTCACGAGTTTGGACAGCACCGGGCCCATCGTACGCCACCCTGGTGATGTGCGTGCTCGCTCCACAAACTCTTGCAGGTGGAGCAAGAGAGCCTCTTCCACTCGGCTGCCTGCTCACAAGCAAGAGCAAAAGCAAGAGCATTTAAAGCGCAGGATGCAAGCCTTATTATACATGATTGTGGGCATCGTGTTGTTGAGGAAAGCAGGCAAGTGGGGCCGTCAAGTGGCATGACCATGCGGGTTGACCTGACCTGTTCGGCACGCAAGCACGCACCTGCGTTGCTGCCTTGCCCACTGCTATTTGCTGGTGTAGAGGGGGAGGAAGATGAGGGGGCAGAGGAGGCGGCACTGGAGTCCTGAGTGAGCTCATCGAGATGAATCTGTTGTGGGGGGCTCTCGCTGTTTGTGCCTGGCCCGATGCCTGAGTCTGCGCCCTCGCTGCGGGCCCTGCGTTCCTGCCGCTGCGCATGTGCACACGCGCAGATGGGGCACGCTCTAGACCGCAGCCAGCATTAGCTTGTTGCGCTTGCAGCTAGCATCATCATATGCTGTCATTCGTGGCCCCATGGGATCTGGGTTGTGCATGCGCGGCACATCTGCACACGCACCTCTCTCTTCTTTTGTCTCTCCATGTTTCTTTCCCTCTTGGCTGCTGCAGCGCGCGCTGCCACCTCCTCAAGAATCCGCGCTCGCTCCTGCTTGCTGGTGGAGACCAGGGCACATGCCAGGCTCTTCTTGCCATGCTTCCACACATCCTTGTCTACTGCATCAGGGTCTTCCCGCACAGCATTCATCGCCAGGGCCATTGTTTCGTAGGTATTGAACGAGAAATCGGTTTGCACCATTGGCATGGCGGCTGGCGTTGGGCTGGGGGCAGCGGAGATGATTACACGCCGTGCACCTGCATTCTTAAAAACAGAGTGCAGCGGCTGTGTCTTCCCACCGATTCCCTGTTGAAGTGAAGCCATTACTGATTCGGAAAACTAACTAAACTGCTCAAAAGACATGTTCGTATAAGTCAATTGTGCACAGCTGTTCACGAAAGCACGTGTGCTGTGCAGCTCTCAGATACAGTGCAGCATGGCCTGATATCGCATCTGGGTTGAAGCACTTGCTTGCCCACTGGTGAGGCAACCATTCATATCACAGGTGTTTGTATGAATGAGCTGGAATTAGGGCCGCGATACCTGCCTGCACACCCATATATTTCATGGCAGCATATAGCTCAAACGAATGAAGCAAGCAACCTCCATGATGGCCCCGATGTGCGTGACATTATTGCTCGTGTTTTTCTGTTGCAGCTGCGTGCATGGCGACCTGCTGATGGTATACAGCATCAACAGACACGGCGCCCGGAATGCGCTGCCCAAATCGGCCACCCTGAAAGAAAGCGACTCAATCGGAGGAGTCACGCTGCTCCCGCAGGGCGAACGACTTTGCTACAACGCAGGTTTGTGCAATCGTCAAGCCATCGCAGCTTTTAACCCCATGGCCCCAATCATGGTCCCTTTGACAGGGTCGAGCCGCCGCGCTGCTGCACTAAGCACAATTGCGTGCAGATGCTGTCAGATTGCCTGTGTAACAAACGACACAACCGTCCCTTGCTCATGTGGCACTGTACTGCATGTACTCTTGGCGACAAAGGTTCAGAAGCCAACGTCCAGGCCTATACTTGCAAGCACGTGGTGGCATGTGCTAGCTACAGCAGGCCTGGGTGCCCATGCGATGCAGGTTCTATGCATCTGCGACAGCCTTGTTAGGCAAATGGGCCCACGCGACATGCCTGACACGCCGTATGCACACGCACGCACGTTCATCGTTGTGCGCCCCTGCTACCTGCACCGTTATTGGCACTTGGCATCCGTTCACAGCCGTCACACACCACGGCACAGGCTGTGACAAACGGTGACTGCATCCATACTTCATGGCCCTTGCCCGTCAGAGTTGATGATTCCACATGTATGTGGTGTGTCCCATCTCATACACAGGTGCTGAGTTCCGGCTGCGCTACCTGTCAGATGCCACGTGCAACAGTACAAGCACATGCCTGGCACAGGGGGCTGACACAACCTACGGTGCCATCAACTTGGGCCATGGGTGCGTTGACACTGTATGCCGTACCGCCTAGTACATCATCTGTCTACCAACCGTGTGTGCTGTCGTGCATACTGTACTTGTACTGCATGTGAGTCGCATACTCATACATGTACACACACCCAACATAATATCTCATAGGCATGGCACGCCTGACGGCTACAACACTACATCTCATCCATGTGGGAAGAGCCTCCCAGCGCCTCTCGCACAACATGACATGCATTTTGTCAGGACGGTCTCCGCTGCTGATCAAACGATCCCTGACCAAATGATTAGGGTGAGAGCCCGGATGCCGCTCACAGTTGCATCACCCTATGCTGTGCGCATGAATGCCGACCCCGCTGAATGCTGACCCTGCAGCTTCAACAACTTCAACACCTGGGTGCGCTCCTCCTACACCGACCGCGCTCTGCTATCAGCACAATCCTGGCTGGCTGGCGTGTTCCCTGCGCGCACATCCACCATCTCCGCTGACTTGGGGCTCCCCACAGGAGCACAGGTGTGGCTTGTGGATTAGAGGTCCGGCTGCACACACCCTGCGTCTGCTCCCCCTATACTGCAGGGTGCAAGAGTGATGTGCTGCGTCATGCCCTCCCACACCACGTGCCTGAGTTGGCCAGAACGGCAGAAGCATGCGCCTTGCCTCCACACCAGCTGCCTGCATGCCACCAGCCCAGCTGCGCCAAATCTAGGGCAGCATGCAGGGGGGCTGGGTGCGATTGCTGTGCATGAGCCGCTCACAAGCACAACCACTGCTGTCTGCCTGCTAACTGCGGTGCACCAGCCCCCGCATGCCGGCTGTGGTGTGTTTGGTGCTTGGGAGCTCAGCTCGCCTGTGTGTGCTCCACAAGCGCCTCCACAAACATTCAACACTGAGCCACCCATGCTGTATGCCACCCTGCTGTGCAGCCAGTACCAGTGTACACCGTGTATGGCCGTGATGAGGATGACTGGCTGGTCCGTTCATATACCAAGTGCCCCAACTACGACGCGCAGCTGATGACATGGTGCGTGAACATATCGACTGGTTCTTCTCAATATGATCTGGGGCAGTTGGGACAAGCGATTAGGCCAGTCAGGACATTGGCACTTTGGGCAGGCGTGTTGGATGCGATGGGTGGGTGTACTTCAAATGAGCTGGCCCCATCTCTGGTGCCTGACCAGGCTGGCATTGTGAAGCCAGCCTGGTCACGCGGCCATGACCATGACGTGTGCTGACCATTCGTGTGATGGACACGAGTGGTCAGCACACGTCATGGTCATGGCCGCAGCAGGGATGCAGGGCGTGGCACTTGCCGTCACGGATCCTCACAGATGCTCACGAAATCTGTCATGGATCTTGATCGCATGCTGTGTGCTGGCTCCGTGCCTGCCACCCCAGGTACAACTCTGATGAGTTCAAGCGCAAGGAGAGTGACACTGCGGCGCTGAGGCAGCAAGTGCAGCAGGTGTGATGAACGTCATTTAAGTGTGCGGATGAGCTTGCACATCTAGTCCCATGGGTGATGTATGAGTAGGGTGGGAGTGCAGCAGATGCGGAGTACCACCATGAGCATGCTCTCAGCAGCACAACGCGTCCAATAGCCCAGCTCCCGTGACGACCTGTCCACCCGCCTGCCTGTAGAGGTTCTGCCTCACTCCACCTCATCGATCTACTGCAAATCCATGCATGTGTTCATTGCAGGTGGGACCTCCTGGGCTCGACACATCCCTTACCAACTGGTGGAACGTATATGATGCATGGAATGTGTGGCGCTCATATGGTGTGGGCTCTCCCATGCCAAACATCACCACAGACCTCTTCAACCAAGTGGGTGCCCTATGCTTGATGATGGGCATGATGCACATGTTGCGTGAGGCTGTGCGGCATGAGGCTGTGCTGCATGGCTGTGGCTACGGGCATCATATCAAAGACCTGTACGCCCATGCCATTGACAGGCCCTCTCAATCCATGTGCCCGCCGGTCCCCAGGACCTCAACTCGGCCATCACTAGCATTACATGTGTCTCGCGCGTCTCACTGGATCACACTGGATCTCACTCCCCTGTAGATCAAGACCGTGGCCACCTGGCTGGAGCTGTCCAAGGCACGCAGCAGTCTTGGGGCTGGGCTGACAGGTACAAGGACTAGAAGAGCTTGAGCATGGTCTGAATGCTTTGCAGCATGGTCACGGAGGCAGCAACCTCCAATGCTGCGTGCCAGGCCTGCCCTTGGAGAGACTCCGCATGGCATGGATGCCTGCAATGGCTGCTGCTTCAGTCTTCCTGCAGCTCTAGGTGGTCTAGGCAGGCATGTGGCTGTCTGACATGCCTTGGCCTGCGCCTGAAGGCACGCACATGCCGATGGGCTGCTTGCTTTGTGTGCTTGCTGCACTCAGTTTGCCCCGTAGCCTGCAGCCTTCAGGTGTTACCTTAGGCTGTTCCAGCCTCACACATCACCACCCACTGCCTGCATGTGCAGGCGTCCCCCTGGTTGCTGACATGGTCTCCTTCATGACCACTGCTGTGTCTGCGCGTGCCCAAAACACGGTTGCGTACTACCGCCTGCTGGCCATCTCCTCGCACTACAACGTACAGCTGGCTGTGATGGTACGGCTGGGCAGTACAGCACACAGTATACACTTGTACACGTACACATATACACGCATGCACTTCGTGCGCGACACCGCATGCTGCTGCGTGCGCGGCATGCTTGCATGGCCGCAACCGGCATGGCGCACGCACCGCTTCAGCATGCTGGCTGCCTATAGCTGCTCAGCTGCTGCGTAGTCAGAGTGCGCCTGCCGCTCCAACAGATCCACAGATTCACACCTCTCATTCTCAGATGTGACACGCCGTGTTATTATTATTATTCTCAGATGTACACCTCTCAAAAGTCTCAGATCCACACCTCTCTCAAACAAATCCTCACGCAGGCAGCTCTGGGCCTGGACACCTACGGGCCTGCCCAAGTGGCCGTGCCCTGGCTTTCTGGTGATTCTCTCCCAGCACTGGCATCCCAGGCTGTTTGGGAGCTGCACGGTCCTTCTGGCAGTGGTGCACCTGCGAGCGGTGGCGGTGCAGGAACTGCTCCACAGGGACTGACAGATGCCACGACTGCAGTTCGGCTGGTGGTACAGGTGGGTGCATTGTCAGTCAGCGTAGTGCAGCATCGCCCTTGGACACTGGGGGAAGGCCGGATGGATATGATTGGTTGTGCAGGCTGGTGGTACAGGTGCGGCAGGATCCTTTCCTGTTTTCTCTGATAGGGTCTTGCAGCCTTTGACGCTGCGGTCTACGACCCTTGGTGAAGGGGGTTGGTTCACATCGATTAGTTGGATGGGTTTTTGTCTGGATGGATAGTATTCATGGATGGTACTGAGCTTTTGCACACTTGCTCACTGTGAATTTGGCGGCGTGCATCAACATTCCCAAGCAACGGCTGGTGAAATTCTGAAAAAGCCTGTTCCTTGTTGACCATGGCAGACTGTGGTGATTGTGCTGCGCATGCAACCTCATGGCATGCACCTGTCTGTGTGGTATCCTGGTCGTGTACCGCTGTGTACTGCTGTGTACCACTGTGTACTGCTGTGTACTGCTGTGTACTGCTTGTTCAGGATGGACCCAACGCAATCTCCTGGGTGGTGGTGCCCATGCCGTGCCAGAGCGCCGAGGGCGCTGCCATTGCTGGCAAGGGCGCCTGCACTCTTGCAGGCTTCAAGTAAGTGTGTAGCTTGTGTCAGCCAGCACTAAGCTTGCGTGGCGTTGCGGCTGCTGCTGTGGCCTCGTACTCAACCTTGGGCTGCTACTTCCTTTGATCGAGGTTTAGGATGCCAGCGCCTGTTACTTGCAATCTCACTGTAGGCTTCCTCTAGGCACGGCCTGTGGCCATGGCTGCTGCAGGGCTGCATTGAGGTATCTGCTGGTGGGTTGTGGCGGCTTGCCTTCCTGCAGGCTGATGGTGGAGGCAGCTGTGGCGCAGGGTGCTACCGCGGACGCGTGGTGTGCTGCGTGTGGGAACACCCAAGCGCTGTCGTGCCAGTTGGTTGCAGCCAAGTGGGTGCAGCCATGGAGTATGATGATAATAGTAATAATAACACGGCGTGTCACAGATGTGTCTGTATGTCATGGAGTATGAATACGGTACATACATCAAATGCTCTTTGCTGGCATTGTTGCCATGGCTGTGAGAGTGCTCGTGTGCGGGCTGCGTGCCTTAAGCGCCCTGATGCCTATCAACTTGCCACGGGCCGCCATCGGCATGGCAAAGTCTTCGTGACGACATTTTTTTGCTTGTGACACCATGACCCTCATACTTTCCTGCAACCTTCCCTTATACCGAGCACCTAAGCTGATGCACCTCTTGACAAGCCTTGCCAGCCCCTGACCGCAACCTTTAGACTTGCTTTCCCTGCCGAGTACCTAAGCTCGTGTGCACCGCTTGACAACACCCTATCCTATATCATCCTACCGTATATGTAAAAATTTATCTACTATATGTGCCCCTGAGCACAGGGCTCTTGCCACGCCAAGGGGGAGTGGTGACGGCTCAGGAGGATGCCGAAAGGACACCAAGGGCCTGCGCATTGGTGTGACGGTGGGCGTTGCTCTGTCCTTCTTCACTGGCATCCTGCTCACAATGCTCATCATAAACGCAGTCCGCCGCAGGTAAGACGGCTGCTGCCTGGCCCACTGTTGTGCACCCGTTCATGCTTGCCCCATCGGCATGGTGTTCTGTCTCGCTTTTCCCGCTCCTGCTCAGCGTGTATGCTGGCGTCGTGGCATGTGTGCAACAGTGTTCCAGACTCATCTAGACTTCTTTGGAGAGGGTTTGGGACCAACATGTGCGCACGCAGGCAAGCGCGCAACAGCTGGGGCACGGGGACCATTGGTGATGAGCATCAGGGAAATGGTAGCGGTATCCTCATGCGCCCACTCAGCGGCCCAGGCAAGTCAGACTACCAGCCGCCTGGTCCAGCCCCAATCAGCAGCGTGGTGATTTCCACATCCCATGAGCCAAGGATCTGATGAGTGATGACTGCGGCATGGCCCTGAAGAGGCAGTGCCACATTCAGGGGCGTGCCACAGATGCAATAAGAACTCAACACTTGGGATGTCAGCCTGTACTTGAGTAGCGCTGGCTACTGTCCTGAAAGTTGGAGTTTGGAGTTGTTTGGTTGATGGACATTGTGCCGAATTGTGCGGCCAGGATTGGAGAAGGCGGCAACCTGTACAGTTGCCATGACGCATTGGCCATAGCCGGCACACAGGCGGCTGGTGTTGAGTACAAGTACATACCCATTGAATGAACGCGAGCGGACTTACCTAAGCCTTGCTGTGCTGATAGCAGGACACTGCATGCTACCCTTTGAAGTTTTGTAAAGAGGTAAGAGCTGAACACACTTGGTGTATGTAGCATTGAGCGCGACCCAAGCACCCCAGCACCCAAGCATGGGGGATATGCCCTGATGAGCCCTGATGAACCCTGATGAACCCGGCTGAACCCTAAACCCAAGCACCGTCAACCCTAAACCCTAATGCGAAACCCTAAGACCTAGGAGGTGTGGCAGCAAACACCTGAAGGTCCCGTATTATTCATCTTTTCAGATGGTTCCAGGGGAGGGCATCACAACCAAAGTAAGGGCCCAGATCGTTGATTGTTGATATGGAGTGACGAGTCAAACAGCTTTACCGATGTCGTTTTTAAGGCCTGGATCCAAATCATCACATGCGTTTGGAATCTCCTTTGATCGGCCAAAAGAGTCCGATGTGGCCTCACGCGGGGCAGATGGCGCCAGAGGAGGCCCTGCCTCTACATCTGTATATGCGAGTGCCTCAATGGCGCGCCGGGAAGCCGATTTACTGCCAGTCGCACGCTATAAACGGGAGCTCCTGTACCTCGTGGAGCAGCATGCTGTGGTGATTGTGCTCGGAGAGACGGGCAGTGGCAAAACAACGCAGATACCGCAGTACTTGCATGAAGCAGGTGGGTGCATGGGGCCTGTCTGCCTGCATGGCATGGCATGCTTTATGAGCATGCCAGCATGGTGCCCTCCCGGCACCAGGACAAATTGCACAGTGCAGCTTGCACACAGCCACCTTGCACACACTGCTGCAGCAGCAGCAGTGGCACATGCACCAACCAGGCACAAAGCTGATGCATGCCATGCATCCGCAGGCTGGACAGCAGGCGGGCGATGCATTGCAATCACACAGCCACGGCGCGCAGCCGCAGCCACTGTTGCAGCACGCGTTGCGGAAGAGGTGTGCTGGGGTTGCTGTTAGTTGGGCTGTTTCAGCCGGAGATGGCTATTTTCCTGGCTGGCAAGCTGCGGGCTCTGTGTTCCTAAACTGTTGGTTCCGAGTCCTTAAACTGTTGCGGGTCAGCTCCGGTCCCTTAGCCCCCTTGTTCATCACCATCACACGATGACACTGCCCACTGACACTGTGCTCTGCACCAGCTGAATCAAGAGCGAAGCCAGAGCCATTCTATACATAAACAATGTGTTGAAATGACCAATGGCATGCTGGGCTGCTTCACAGGCTGGGTGTGAGCTGGGCACCCTTGTGGGCTATGGTGTGCGCTTCGAATCGTTGTCACAGCCGGTGGGTGGGCCAGAGCATTGTGAGATACCACAGGCATGCCATCCAGCTGATTCGAACCTGACCAGTCGAACCGCATGTGGCCGCGCCAAGCAACCTGCAGTACCTGCACCATGTGCAGGAAAGCACGCTGGCAAGATCAGAAGGAAAGGCTCATGTAACAGCTGGCGGGTATGTCAAGATAAGCACAAATGAACTTTACAGGAATCCATCAATGGTAAGAATCCTCCCTGCCATCCGCTGCCTGCTGCAGGGTGTGACACGCATCAAGTTCCTTACGGACGGTGTACTGCTGCGTGAGATGATGGATGACCCGCTGCTCACGCAGTACAGGTGTGAACACGAGCACTCTGAACAGACAAAACAGAACCTGCGGGACTTGGTGCTGTAGTTCGATGGCCTTGCTGCTTGTATGCTTAAGCGGGTGCAAATGCTGAAGCGGATGCAAGGTGCCATCTGATTTGATTTGATCTGATCTAAATGTCGATATCTGAGCTGATTGTAAAGTTGGACTGAGCTAAGCTGAGCTGAGCTGAGCTGAGCTGAGCTGAGCTGCTTGCTTTGGCACGCAGCGTGGTCATGGTGGACGAGGCACATGAGCGCAGCCTGGCAACAGACATGCTGCTCGGGCTGCTGAAGAAGGTGTGGGGAAAGAGGGGCATCACCCACCATAGGCCGTGCTTGTCATGCGCCTGACAGAGCACATTGGGAAGCTGCATGCCATGGGGGTGTCGGTATTTCATGCGACGGTGCTGCTGTGCTTCTTTACATGAACCTGATGCCTCGTCATCCTCGCTCACATGAGCCACGCCACCCACATGTCCCACTGCATGTCAGACTTGTGCGATCTCCTTGATGTTTGCCCTGCCTGTACTGGCGCCTTGCCTGTACTGCCGTACTGCTGTACCGCCTGTACCTCTGCAGGTGTGCCGCGTGCGCCCGGACCTACGCGTCGTCGTTTCCTCAGCCACGCTGCAGGCACCCGCGCTAGTTGCCTTTTTTGGCGGGGTGTCCGCGCCCGGCAGCGCACCGCCCCCCATGGCCGCCACGACCGGTGCAGCACCCATCCGCACGCCAGCTGTCATGAGCATCGAGGGGCGCACGCACCCGGTGGAAGTGCACTACCTGTCACAGCCGTGCGCAAACTATGTAACAGCCGCCGTCACGGCCGTGATGGACATCCACCGTACGGACGAGCCAGGGGACGTACTGGTCTTCCTCACGGGGCAGCAGGTGTGAGGGCGTCTGTGATAAGATGGTGTTCGGTCACACGTCAGATCAGGTCACGGGATCAGATCAAAGCAGGGGTGGCTCTCAATCATGCTTCATGCGTGGAGATGACTCTAAATCATGTATGGCGATGACTCTCAATCATGCGTGGCGGTGACTCGCAATCATGCTTCATGCTTTCAAAAATCATGCTTCCTTCCATCTCTTGCTTGTCTGCTTTGCCAGGAGGTGGAAGACGCCATCAAGCAGCTGGACGCCGAAGCCCACCGGCTGCAGCACTCTACTGGGTATGGCTGGAAGCTGCTGCCCCTGCCGCTGTATGCCGGCCTACCCGGCCACCTGCAACGCGCCGCGCTCGGGCCCGCACCACGCGGTCATCGCAAGGTTGTGGTGGCCACCAACATCGCTGAGACGAGCCTCACCCTGGAGGGCGTTGTGTGAGCGTACTGCTGTACGGCTGCTGTAGAGCTGTGCAGCTGCTGTGCAGCTGCATGTGAACTGTGCACAGCAGGCTCTGTCTGGGGTGTTGCGGTGGGGTGTTGCAGGTGTAGGGGCAACTGGCCCATGACTAATCCCATCCTTCCTACCTGTTGCCTTCCTACCATGTTGCCTTTCTACCTTTGATCCCTTTCTTCCATGTTGCCTTCCTTCCCCTTGTCCTCTCGTTACTCCCCGCCCTTTCCCCCTCCTTTCCTTCGCCTCCAACTTTGAGATCTACCCCGGCCTGTGCACCGGCCACAGTTACGTCGTGGACTGCTGCTTTGTGAAGCAGCGCGTGTACAACCCGTTGCTGGGGCTCGAGGCGCTGTGCGTGGCACCCACATCCAAGGCGAGCGCGCAGCAGCGCGCGGGCCGCGCGGGCCGCGTGCGCCCTGGCAAGGCGTTCCGCCTCGTCATGGAAGTGGTACGTGCGAGCCCCTGTCTGACCCCGTACTCGTTGAGCGGATGCTTCTTTGTGCACATGCACCTTTAATGCCTGAGGCCTTAATGCCTGAGTTTCTTACCGTCTTAGACCTGCACGCTGCAGCCACTGGGTTATGAGGCCCTCAGCCCCTCAGTCAGCCCTGATGCCGGACCGCCTGAGCAAGCCGAGCAGGCGGTGTTTCCCACAACCTGTGCTGCACTGCACTGTACTGCTCTTTACTGCACTTCGTTGTACCTTACCGTGCTGCTGTTGATGGTACCGCACGATGTGGCACTGCGCGGGTGTGAACTTGCCTGCTATGGACCTGCTGTACGGGTGTGCGGTACAGGACTACGAGCGGCTACTGCCAGAAGTATCCCTACCAGAGGTTCAGCGCTCAGACCTCACAGCCATGGTGCTGCAGGTGCGGGTCGACATGAATCCCTGCACTCATGTCAGTTCGTGAGCATAGAGAGCCCAAAACGCGAAAGGCTGCACCTCATTGCAGCAGTGCTCGATGCGTGCCTTTGCAGGCTGCAGCACATGGGCTGCTTCCGCTGCCATGCGCCACGGGAATCCAGCGGTCCCGGCCACCTTGCCATGTGCTGCCCCGTCCTGCACCGTCCTGCACCGTACCGCTGTACTGCTGTACTGCACGCAGCTCAAGGCGCTGGGTGTGGATAATGTGATGCGCTTTGAGTGGCTGTCCCCCCCGCCTGCTGAAGCCATGGTGCGCGCACTGGAGGGGCTGGCCGCGCTGGGCGTCTTGGACGGCGATGCGCGGTGCGTTCATGCCGATGGGGGCGTTCATGGGGCTGGCGAGGTCTGGGGTTCGAGCCCTTGTGCTCACAGATGTTAGTTATGAAAGCTGGGGATGTAGAGATGCTGCTATGGGGTGCGGGACTCTCTGTATTAGGTCCATGCTACGTCCAACAATATGATGCCTGTACCTGGTGGCCCGTTGGCGCGGCATTCTGATCTTGACTCAACGGAATTAGTCCCTTCAACTACCAGTCCTGAACTGGACCAATGGGTCTGACATTTGATCGGGATTTGACGGGTCTGCCCTTCCACTGTTGCAGGTTGACTCGGGACATTGGGGTGGGGCTGGCCTCACTGCCACTGGACCCCCCTCTGGGCCGCGCGCTGCTGGCGTCATTTGACAAGTGGGTGGCCTGCCTAGCACTTCTCTTGTCAGGTTTGCTCCATGAAGGGCGTTGCATGTGCAAAGCCACAATGTGGGTTGCAGGGCTTTGGCCTACAGCCGTTGCAAGGGTCCGTGGGGTCCCATGGGAAAGCTCCCAGCCTGCAAACCCACAATTATAAATCACAGTTATAGATCACGATCAGATCTAGATCAGGTTCTTCCTCACCTCCCTCCTCATCTCAGGGAGCCTCATCCCAGCTCAACTCCTCATCTCGCCTTTTGTACCTCGAACTCAACCCAGGGCTAAACATATCACCGTGTGCTGATGGCTTGGTGTACAGGGCACACGAGTGCAGCGAGGAGGTAGCGACCATAGCTGCGCTGCTGTCGGCTTCGCCGCATGGCGTGTGGTCAGCACACGCGGGCAAGAAAGCAAAGGAGGAAGGTGCGCTGCCTGACTGCCCACAGCTGGCCTCGTGCTGCCCATGGCTCACCCTCCTGCATATGCCATCCATTCGCAGCGGTTGTACCATGGGAACTGTCTTTAACATCACCCAGCTTGTAGATCTCGGGCCCTACACCATACTGCACGAGTTTACGTTGGACCTGCTGTTGCATCTTGCATGCCATGGGCATTGTGGCCTCCCATGCTGCCATGGCCCCTCACCCTAAGTGTTTGCTGCTTCAGCGCTGTTGCCGGCACTCAAAATTGGACGCTAGACCCTTCACTTCCCCAACCCTGACCCCGAATACCCCCATCCCAAACCTGACAACGCGCTGCAGCCATGAAGCGGTTTGCGGTGGCGGAGGGGGACCTGGTCACTCTCCTCAACGTGTGGCGGGCCTGGCATGATGCAGACAAGTCCGCTCGCTGGTGCGCGCGCCACTGCCTGAACTCGCATGCGCTGCACAAGGCAGTTGAGGTACGCGGCCAAGTGTTGGCGGGCTGCAGGCGGCTGGGGCTGCCGGCGCTCGAGTCATGCGCAGGGGACGTGGACATCCTGCGGCGCGCGCTTGTGGCGGTGGGTCGCACCTATCATAATAATTAAACACAACTGTGCACCCTGCATTACGATATCGCGCGCTCGTGGCGGGGAGTCGTGCTGTTGCGTGTTGACGCAGGGTTAGGTGCCGTATCTCAAAACAGCTGTGCAGACTCGACCGCAGTTGAGGTAGAACGATACCTGTCCAGTGTCCACCGTGTGGAGCGCTGTCATCAGGTATGCTAGGTGCAATGCTGCAAAATTCTTTTCACGATCGCATAGTCAAGATTACTATGCGGGCTTCCGCTTGCAGGTACACTTTGCCTCTGTGAGACATAGCCCCCTGATGTTTATGTCTCCTGCCGTGGCAATCTTGTCAATGTAGGGCCTCTTCATGAACGCCGCAACGTATGAACGCACAGACCATGAGCCCCTGGCCCCGGAGTCAGACCCTGGTACTCACGTGTACCGCCTGGTCAGACCGGTGGGCGGCAGCAGCGGTACGGTGCTGGGCACGGGCGGCGGTGCGAGCGTGTCAGGCGCAGTAGATTCAGCACGCCTGAGGCTGAGAGTGCACAGTGGGTCTGTGCTTGCACGCTGCAAGCCAGCGTGGGTCGTATTTGTCAGCGTCGCACAGAGTGACAGCGGGTGGTATGAGATGACTGGAGTGACTGCGATTGACCCGGACTGGCTGCTGCAGCAGGCGCCGCACTACTACCACCGCGCGCGGTGATGGCTCCTGTGTGCAGAGAGACGGAGCCCTGAGGGTGCTGGTTTAGTGGGAACAGCAGGAAACGTTCTGGGTGCATACACATCAAGATGGAACACTTGGAACATTGTGCATCTGTTATGTGCATCTTTATGATGAGCTGTGGGCTGAGAGCTTGAGAGAAGCTTGAGAGGAGCTGAGAAACAAAGGACTTTGAGGGTGCATTTCTAGCGTCGCGCAAGCATTGCTGATTTGTTGTGCACGCTCCATAATGTGTGATGCAAGCGGACCCTGAAACCCCGGAAACACTTGGGTGGTTGAGGCAGTTGACTCGTCCAGGGTTCAAGAAACCAGGGGCTCGGTGCAGATGCGGTATGCATGGTGATAATGAGTGACAGCGACAGCGACGACGTGCCATCGGAGGCCGCCCATCTGGTGGCCACGCTAAACTCCGCGAGCAAAGGTGCAAGCCATTCCAATGTTTCTCACGACATAGGTTAACACTTAGTGCTGCACTCAAACGGTGCACCCGTGACGGGCGTTGGCAAGTTAACCTGAGTGCATTCGGTTGCATGCGCACAATTGCAATGCAGGGACGGGCGTCGAATCCAAAATCAAGGGAATGACGTTGACGGTACGCGTCACGAAGCACCCCATGCTTGCATGGTTTGCATGGTTATGGTTTGTGTTGCATGCTGCCATGCCATGCGCCTGCTTACCAACTTGGTCGCTTGATGTGAATGTTCATGCATGTTGCAGGCCAAGTCCGGGTCGGCCACTAAGCGCAGTGGCACGGTGGACATTGACACTACACTTGACTCTGGGCCCCATGAGCTCAGCCTGAAACAGCAAGCCGCGGTGCTCATACAGCAGCGCGCGTCTGAGATTGAGAACTACCATGCGACCCTAAATGAGGCGCTTGCAGAAGTAGGGAGGGAGAGATGCTGCACCTGCTTGTTTCACGCTGTGGTCAATTGAATGGGCTGTAATGTGGGGCTCTACCGATGAGGTTGGGGGGCAGGCGTCCTGCCTCAAATGGATCCCCACTAGAGCACTTGCCTTGCTGCCTATGTGGTTAGAGATGCACTGTATTGCACCATGAAAGTGCTAAAGAAACAAGCTGACATTAGGATGTTCAACAACACAGGTGTCGCGGCTGCGAGGTGCAGAGGAAGCAAGGCTCTCGCAACGTGTGACGGCGGTACAGGAGGCATACGCAGCACGGCTGTCTGAGTTACAGGCAGAGTATGCAGCACGGGTGAGGCACATATAGCAGGGTGCAAGTCTTACATAGGGCGATGTAGTACCGTGGGTTGCTGCCTGCTGTTGTACCGCAGCTGCCCGGTGGTGCATGTGTGCCATTCGGGGCCAGTACATCAGGGTGAAGCGGTGCTTCCTGTGCAGCACCTGCATGCCATCCTGCACGGCATGTGCAAACTTGTTGCAATATCTATCAATGTGGCTCTCACACTGCACAGTCAAGAGCACGCACAGTGTGCACAAGAAGAACGACAATGACCATTGAACAAGCTAGCTTGAGCACAAGCACAGTCAGGCTCTGGCATGCAGACATGTCTGCGACAAGCCGTGTTCTCAAGAATGAAAGTGAACAAGCAACCAACATTCAATAACTGGCGCAGGTGGAGGAGCTGGAGTGCCGCACGCTGGCTCACCTGGCAGAGCTGCGTCAGGAGAGCGAGGCCGCAGTCGCCGCACGCGTGCGTGCGCTTGCAAGCCACATATCACCTGCCCCCTCTCCACGCAGTCCTGGTGCAGCAGGGGGCGGCGGCCGTGGGGGCGGTCCACCTGCAGCCGTGCCCCTGCCTGCCTTTCTCACGCCGCAGGCGATGCGGGCGGGGGCAGGGGGAGGGGGTGGCGCGTACCTGACTGTGCAGTACAGCCCAACCGCCACGGGGCGCGCAGGCGGCAGAAGTGAGTACTGTAATGCATGGTGCTGTATGTTCAGATATGCTGCCTACCGTGGTGCAGGATGTTCAGATCTGCTGCATGGTGCCATTTGTGTTGGGGCATAGTTCCACGGCAGCTCCAAACTGTGAAAACACGATGCCCGGCTGGCCACCACTGTCAAGCAGTGCCTGCACACAACCTGCTGCATGCTCCTGCCCCCTTGATGTGTGCTTGCAGGTGCCCCACGTGCGCTGTTTGGCAGCTCGCTAGGCGGTGGCAGTGGGGGCGTGGCGGGCCTGCACCGCACCGAGCCCAAAGTGCTAGAGCTGCTGGGTGGGGATGATGAGTCAGACAGTTGAGCCACACATGCTGCTTACAGCTTGATGCTGTGACCACCACACTCTTTGGCTATCGTGTACTGTATGTCAGCTGCCGGATCAGCAATGCTTCAGATTGTTTTGGATGGCACGGAGCTGAGGGTAGCTCGATCAGGCACTGCGCACAAAGTCAACCCGCCAGGAAATGTAACATACGTCCATACTCCACATTATGCCCGGCAGCACGAGTGACACCTGCAGGGATTACTTGTTCATTGAATCATTTGATCCATTCAGACAGATCATCCCCCCCTGATAAGTATGCGTCCCAGTACGCCACGCCAGCAATGCCGAAATAAATCAGCAAGCACACGGCCACCTGCACGTATCGAGGGCCAAAACGCAGTGGGATGAAGCTCATGGCAGGGCCTTCCAAGTTTGCAAGGAGGCACAGAGAGACCTGTACTTCCCGCTGAGCCTGCGCCTGCCATAAGGGCCCACCCCCACCCAACTCATGAACAGTATATCATATGATTCAGTACAGCTGCCATGAGTACATGGTGCATCCCCAGGGTTCCGGCCAAAGCAGGCACGCAGACATCCGCCCAGACATACCGCAATGGGTAACGTCAGGTCGCGCCCCCCACTGGCCTTGTCTTGCCGGACTGGCGGAGGGGCTGCGGACGGCTGCTGCTGCTCCTGCTGTTGCTCATGCCGCTGCTGGTTCTCGGGTCCTGAGCATGCCGATGGCATGCAGGCGCATCAGCAAACATGCTGTTGGGGACCGTGGCATGCGTCATGGCCACATGCGACATGACGTGAAGCACACCCACCTGCTCGAGCCGGCTGCACCGTGCTGCCTCCATGGTAGAAGCGATGCTTCCGCTGCTGGACATGTGCCTGCAGCCCTAGAGCAGGTGCTGGGGTGCGCTGCATGACCCTTCTTATTGATGGTGATGCACAGGCTATGGCTCTTGATGCCAGCACCGATGACATTTCCAAAATTTGAGCAGAAGGACTGAATCCTCTTGGGACGCAAGCTTGTTTCCCAGCTGGTGCAGTTGGCGTGCTGAAGATATGTTAATGGGCTCTGCGGCAAGACGTTACCGTGCCAAATATAGCAGAGCGCAAGCATCAACTCTTCGGATCAACTGTTGGGAAAGTCAATTTCTTCAGTAATGGCCAAGCGTGACCTAGGCCCTAACTAGGGTACTAGGCATGCAAAGGGAAATCCCGCCCGTGCTTCAGCCGCTTAGTTTGAAAGCCATGAAGGTGCCCAAGGAGGCGCCTAACACAGCGCTTCAATTCACGCCTGGGCACGGGGCGGGGAACGTGAGCGTAAGCTACGTGAAACTTGGCGATGCTGTGCATATAATCACTTGTGGTGCCGATGGAAAGACAGTGCTGCGCGATACCTCATCGCTGGAGGCCACAGCCACACACAGCGGGGCGAACGAGCCCTGTCATGCTCTGGCAATCAACCCAGCGCTTCCCGTGGTGACAGTGGCGGGGTCGGTGAACGCCAAGGCGAGTAGGCCATGGTCAGCTGCATCTGTCTTTCACATGTTTGAATGCCATGCCCGTGGCCTGCAGCTGGGACGGTGAGTGGACGAGCAGGGCGTGGCTTGGAGCTCGGCTCAGCGCCGATCAGCTTGCAGCCTTGACCAGTGCGCCTTCATGACTGCATGAGCCTGCATGAAGGCATGGTGCAAGGATGCTCATCAAGGACAGCTGCGGGGAGCTCCAGGAGCAGCATTGCCATCTCTCTGACCCCATTCTCATGCATTGCAATGCACAGGTGCTGACTCTGCCAAACCTCCAGGTCGATGGCATGGCTCTGTCATCCACCACGCTGCCCCTCACTGCGCTGGCATATGCGCCAGATGGCCTGCGGCTGGCACTTGCTGGCAACGACGCCTATGCCAAGATCTATGATGTTCGTGAGGCGCAGGTGAGCTGGTGGACCTTGCACCAGGAGCTTACCATGTGCACGCTTGATCTGGGGTGATGTCGGCCGCCTTTTACAGCGTGCTGGCATGGCACATGCAAACAAGCATCTCTTGCAAACTGTGATGCTTGCAGGTGAAGACGAAGTTCAAGGTGGATGGTTATGTGAAGGGCATGGCATGGGACCCAGAGGGCAAGTACATTGCGATCACACAGGGCGACGGCTTTGTGCTGGTGTTTGAGCAGGAGGGCGCTGGCTTCAAGCAGGTGTTCAAGAAGCGTTCCCTACGCAAGGTGCGGCTGGCTCTCTCAGGAAACAAGGAGGTAGCTGCGTCAAGTGTGATTGTATTCTAGGTACTACGCAAGTGGTGGTGTGGTGTGGTAGATGCTGCCTTGCGCCTGGACTGCACCAGCTGCATGTGCACCGTGGCTGGGATGGATGGCAAGGATGTGTGCTGCAAGCTAGATGGATGTATACGGTATGCTGAGCACGGAGACTCAGAGCGTGTGTGGAGTACACGGCTTGCCCCAGGTGGACGTGCTTCACACGGGGCGCGCGGGCGTGGCATGGCACCCGGACGGCTCCCTGCTGCTTGCCCCAGGCACTGATAACGACGTGGTGCTGTACGAGCGGCTGAGCTGGGAGGTGCAGGAAAATATGGGGCTGGCTGGCGGCCATGAAGCACCCATCACCTCCATCGCACCTTCACCCAACGGTAAACATCTAGAGATTCTACGCACTGCGTGCTGCGCCTGGTGTGCAATGCTGCCTGGCTGCACGTTGTGCCTCTGCTGCGCCCCTTCCCCGACATCTATTTGATCGCCTAGGCTCTTTGCCGCATATGTGCAGCAAACAGGCAACAGCTGATGGGAAGGGCGATGGCTGTCAGGGCATCAGCAGTAAAGGTGCTCCCTCGCGGTCACCCATGCTAGAGGATTCTTGCTGCTGCGTGCGCAGGCCTGTACGCGGCAACGGGCGCGGAGGACGGCAGCGTGTGCGTGTGGTCCGGCGTGGGTGGCGGCGACGCCCGCGTCATGTCGCGCGGCCGTGCAGCCGCCGGCGGGGGCGGTGTGAGCGCGATCGCGTGGCACCCTTCCAAGAACGAGCTGGTGGTGGCGGACGATAAGGGGCAGGTGGCAGTGTGGGTGGCACCTGTGTCAGACGGCCTGGACTCTCCTTGGGAGGCAGTGGAGGAGCTGGAGCGCCAGAGGGAGGCACGCGGTGAGAGCTTGCAGCACCTGCTGCTTTGCTGCGCTGTGCACATGTGCAGTGCTGTTGGCGTTTTGCTGCTGCTGCTGCTGCTACTTCTTTACTTCGTTATTCCTTGTCCTGTCGGTTCTGCTTTGCTGCATGGCCGCTGCCAGCCAGCAGCACGCTTCGTTCCAGCTGACAGAGCAGGGCTGTGCTGCCAGTGCGTCGTGTGCGTGTGAGTCCTGATGATACATCGTGCTTCAGATACAAAGGGGTCCCATCTGTTCAGGTCACTGTTCACCCTGATGTTCATGGTGTGGTATGCGTCCATGTTGCGGCCGTCATGCTGCTCTGCAGCCACCAAGGCGGCAGCTGCCAAGAAGGCTGGGGGTGACATGCGCAGCCAGGCAGACGGAGACGACGTGGAGAGTCTGGAAGACTTCATAGATAAGGAGGAGGGGGACGATGTTTCCATGCTGGATGCGCTAGGCAAGGGCCCAGCCGCAGCCAGGGCTGCACCCGCACCATCTGCGGGCGGGCCCCCCAAGCCACCCCCACGCCCCATCATCACCGGACCGCCTGTGCCCAAGCAGCAGGACCCCATCCAGCCAGGTGCGTAGGGCCTACCTCCCGCTGCTGCCGTTCCATGCTGTGGCTCGTGGCTGGGTGGCCGCACATCACTATGCAGAGGCACAGCCATAGATGGGATAGTCGCATTGCGCTAGTTCTCCTTTGCCTGCGCTGGAACACGCCTGCTTGCTGTGCAGAGTATGCTATGAAGCGCAGCGCCCTGCGGCCTGTCCGCTTCCTGGTAGCAATCCGGACAACCTGTTACCAGCAGCAGCCAATCCAGCCAGCCGAACACAACCATCAGTTCTTGCATGTGGGGTACATATGTGCGCTGTGTCTACCGGCCTGCAGGAGCCACACGTAGCCCCGATGGCGGTTGGGCTGCGGGCCCACGCTTCCTGGCCTACACGCAGCAGGGCTCCATCACGACACGCCCTGTAGATGACCACCACGTGGTTGAGGTGCGCGTGTGCTGCGAGGCCGAGTTATTCATGGCATGTACCAGCAGCGCTTCACAAATGCACAGTACATATGATCATCACATCTCATATACATCTCATCATATCTCATATACAAACAATGAGTCCATAAGCAGAGGCTACGGCAACTGCAGGTAGTCCAGGAACCACTAGTGCAGCCAGTCCACAAACCACCGCAACCGCCAGGGTACGAGCCACCAGCTGACGTAGCTCGTAATGCCGGCTGAGCATTGCCTGCCTGTTGATTGTGCACGTGCAGGTGACCTGGAATGACACGCGGCTGCATGGAGGCAGCCGCGTGCCTCTGCTGTCTGACTACTGGGGCATCACGTTGGGCACACTGGGCGACCGCGGCGCCCTGTACGCGGCACTGCCTGATAAGGCCGAGGGACGCAGCAGCATGCTGCGCTACAGGTGTGGAGATGTACAGCATGACTGCAGCCGCCGCAGCCAGGAGTGCTCAGTGATGTTGTACTTTAAGTACCAGAATTTTACCTGGAATTTTACCACGGCGTTTTACAGTGGTGTGTGCAGCCACAGTGCCCAGCATCAAGCCAGTAGGCGGGGGACAAGGCAGGGGTCATGATAGTGGCACTGCAGCGAGGTCCAGCTTGGTGTGGGTGGACAACATGTCAGCAGCCGCACACGCCCATGCCTGCACCATGCTTGCCTTTGGTGCCATCTGATAGCTTCGGGCCATTGCCCCTGCAGGCCCTTTGATGCATGGGACGGCAACGTGGAGTGGACCGCGGCGTTGCCTGAAGGGGAAACAGTCGCATGTGTCGCAGCTGGCCAGTCATTCGTTGCGGCCGCCACCTCTGGGGGTCTGCTGCGTGTGTTTGGGCTCGCGGGCTCTCAGACCGCCATCATCTCTCTCACAGGGCACCCTGTGGCGCTGGCTGCACAGGTGCGATGCAGCCACATTCAACAACCGGCAAGTGATCCTCATCTGACGCATTGACTCTACCTTGTTTTGGTGTTTTTGGCACTGGTGTTGGCACTGATGTAGGTACTGTCCATCTTCCTGGCTGTTGACCTGGTCAACTGATGCACCCCTTCCTGCTTGAACACCTGTCCCCACTCCCACCTCCCTCGGCAGGGCCACCAACTGGCCGTTGTGTCACACGCGGGCATGCCCCACACCACCACCTGGAACCAGAACCTCACATACTCTATCTATGACACGTCCACTGGCGCGTGCACGGGCTCGGGCCCCCTGCCCCTATCACTGGGCAAGCCCCCAAAGGCATTGGCCACCACCAATTCGACTGACACAGGTGGGTGCAGGGCAGGGCTCAAGCACCTTGGGTGGCTAGGGGGCTTGTGTGGCGTGCAGAAGGGGTGTGCCGTGGAGACGCTGCTTGCTACCAAGCATGAATGATGGGATAGGGGCCAGACCTGGCAGCAGCAAGTACAAACACGGCCTCAGTCAGCTCACCTGCCTTCTGCTATTTCCAATGCACATTTGAAACTGCTTGTTGCAGGCGTATCGCTCGCGTGGCTGGCGTTCAGTGTAGAAGGCCTGCTGGTTGCGGGCGACTCCAAGGGCACGCTGCGTGCGCGGTCCCCCCAGTGGGGCGGCTGCTGGCTACCAGTGTGGGATGGCCCTGCCGCAGCGGCGGTGCGTGAGGGGGCCGGAGGGGGGGAGGGGGGGGGGCTCCAAGTTTTGGGGGTTGGGCCTTGGGTTTCTTTTGTGCGTTTGCGTGACATGCTCTGAAGACTGTGCACAGCACCCCCCGGCAACGCAGCTTCCGGTTTTACCGCAGGGCCGTGTCGTGCTGTGCGGGCGGTCCTGGTTTGCATGTGTGGGCAGCACAGTGCAACGGCACTGTGCAAGGGGAGCTCGCTGCAGATGGGTGGTGGTGCTGCACTGCCTGCATGTGCAGGCGGGCGAAGTGATGTGGCCAGTTGCAGTGTCACTGTCACAAGGCGGTGGACAACTGGTTGCAGTGCGCTGCACGGCAGCGCAGCCCTGTCCGCCCGTGCAGCCGCGCCCCTTCAGCCTCAGCTTCGAGCTGCGGCCGCCTATGGCTGTGCTGGATGGCGCAGCGGGTGGTGCACCCAAGGATGCGGATGCAAAGCTGCTGATTGTCACGGCGGTGGTCGAGGGCGCGCGCGCACGGTGCGCGCCTCTTGCTTCCGTAGTAGCAGTTTACAGTGTACAGCATGGTACGGTGCAGTACGATACAATACAGGCAGTGTGTAATGTTCCATGCCGGCTTGCTTCTCCGCGCACACGACGTTTCTTTTGTGCATGCGGGTTGCTGGCCGAAGCATGGGGTGGATTTGCCTGGCATGCAAGCAGGTGAATGGAACGCACATGCTCCACATACTGCCTGTTGTGTGTGCCCCATATCGCCACGTGCGCCTGGCTGGCGTACTGTGTACCGCACCATGGGGCGTGATGTGTGGTGGTGCAGGGCGGACCTGGCGGGGGAGCCAGCTGCTCGTGATGACGCAGAGGCGGAGGTCATTGCACGCCTGACTGAGGCAGACCGCTACCTCCTCACACTCATTCAGGTGTGAGGGAGGATCTGGATCTGGGGGATCTTGATGGCTGGTGGGGCTCGGAGGAGGGGAGGTTTTGGAGAAGAGGGGCTGGTTGTCTCTCAGGCCCTCAGCTGCAAAAAGGGGTTGGGTCCTGGGTCTGGGCAGATGCATCCCAGCTGGGCCGTCGGCCATCCATGCCTATACGGTATGCGCATCAAGTCCCTCTTGCCACTCGCAGTTAACCCCAAGCAGCCAAGATGAAATACACCCACCACACAGCGCATGCGATCTTCTTACTTGTACACCGACCGTACTGCCATCTCACGCATCACCTGTTCCCCCTCCCATCGGCATGGGTGGCAGTTCCCCTTGTAACTGTCCCTCTCTCTGTTCTGTGTCGCAGGCTGCACTCAAGTCAGAGCGCCATGCACGTGCACTGGAGGCGGTGTCTCAGCTCACAAGCCACCGCAGCCTCGAGGGTGTGTACTGACGCGCAGCCAGCCTACGACACACGCTCACAGTAGATGCTTGCAACCTTTCGTCAGAATGCACTACAGGCTGTATCGTATGAACATAGATACGTAGTCACAGAGCATGCCGCACCGTGCACATGCTGTTCTGTGCACTGCGTGTGTACTGCGCATTGCGTGCTGCGCGTGTACTGTGTACTGTGCGTGTACTGTGTACTGCGCATGTACTGTGCTCTGTGTATTGCGCGTGTCACGTCCCGTGCAGGCGCGCTGCGGCTGGCCAACCACCACCGTGCCACACAGCTCGCGGAGCGCGTGTCCCTGCTGCTGGCGGAGCGGGAGGCGCTCGACACAGCAGCTGCACAGGTGATTCAACAACCTGCCACAACCTGCCTTAAAACCGGCAAGCCGCGCGGGCAGCCGCTGTCTGTACAGGGGATCTAAGCTTGTGGACCGTTCGTATCCTCGCAACCTGCGGCCCAGCGACCGGCCCAGCTGTAGACCTGCGCACCCAGACGCATACAGGGCCCAAACCAGTGCCAGCAGTCTTTGGTCCACGGTGTGTGGTGGTTGCTGGTTTATGATGGAGAGGACCATCACCCAGAACTGCTTTGTTTGTTCCTCGAAGACTCCTAACCCTGAACCCTGCGCGTACACGCAGGGGGCTGGCCTGGCGTATGCGGGTGCGTACACGCCGGTGCCTCAGAAAGGCCACAGCTCAGGACTGCGCATGCCATTGGCAGAATCCGGGAACCAAGGTGCGAGCCGCACTGCAGGAGAAGGATGGGTGGGGAGCTACTCTGTGGTTGCTGTGAAGGGCCAGCATTGAGTGATGGCCTGCACACATTCGGGGCCTTGCTGCTGCTCTTGCCGCTGCGGCTGCAGCTACGTCCGCGCCCACACTCAAACCATTCCTCACGAGCTGCATGATGCTGCATGGTGCTGCCTCCTGGGGCGGACCCTGCCTCTGACACACTGCACCCGGGATGCTCTGCACTCGCTTGCTCGTTTGCTCCCTGCTGCTCACTCTTATCACACGGCGCCGGCTTTGTAGGAGGCGGTGGCGCCACGACGCCTGCGCCAGGCTCTGCTGGGCCCCCCACAGGTGGGGGCCTCACAGCGCTCAAGGCTGCAGCCGCAGCGGCAGCCGATGAGTCTGGGGGCAAGGCAGCAGTGGTGGCAGGTGGGGAGAATGTCAACAAGCGTAAGGTTGCAACAGGCCCCGCTGCGTCGGGTGCCCCGTCTAGCGCGGCAGCTGCAGCCAACCCATTTGCGCGCAAGGATAAGAAGGCCAAGGCATAGTCTACAGCTCTACACGGGCAGGCAGGCAGGTGTGCTGATAGGGATTGAAAGGCCAGGTGTCGGACGTTCGGCTGCAGTTGAACCTACACAAGGCTTCTAGAGTCAGGAGTGGGATATGCTGGGCAAGAGCTGCGAGCTGCAACCCAGGTGTTGATGGCATGCTTGCTCGAGCGTCGTGCGAGGCCCAGCCACGGCTTGGCGCACAGTGAACAGGCATTCGATTGCGGCTGAGTTTTGGCCAAACTACTAATAGCACTCCACAAAGACTGTATGGGGGCTGGGCCAGTGCCGACTGAGGGCTCCAACCCAGCACCAATGCAGTGTACGTGCAGTGCTTTTCATTCGGGACGTGGCAGCCCAGCAGCCAACTGCTGCTGGAGTTTGCATGGCGGGCATATGCATAGCAGCGGGCTCTGGGCCATTGCCCAAGAGTTGGTGGGGGCCATTGCCTCCCAGTGCGGTTTTCAACACGGTTTGCAATTTCCATGTGGCATGCTTGCCAGCGAGCCCATTGAAGGGTTGCAGATGAGTCTGGGCTGTGGGTGGCTTTGGTTGCATGGACTTGACTCTTCAGACAAGTGGGGGATGCATCCAACGTGGGGGCCTGGAGGCAGTGTGGGTGACGAAAGGGTCTGTCAAGCGCTGGGGCAGCTGTTGTGGCTGCATGCCGGTGTTACAACCTGGCGAAGTTGGGGGAGCTTGCATGCCAGCTGTGCCACTCAGCCACTGTAACCCGCCAGGGTCTCTACTCATCTCTTTTTGGAGCGGATTACAGCGGCTTGGGTCGCAGTCGCCTGACAACCACAGATCACTCAGTGCATGCCAGTGCAGGTTGTGGCTGTTGGCTTTCCACAGCACCTGCAGAATAGATTATGTCTGCTCAGCATTCCGTATCTCGACACCCATCCTGCTACTATCAACATCCCACAAAACGCCATCCACACAGGCCACACCACGGCGGCACCAATCGATCAGTTGTGTTAAGCTAATCCCGATGGAACCCCATTGCATGGTTGCACTCTTCTCGGAAGATGCAGCGTCACAAACACAATACTGTACAAGCAAGCAGCTGGGCACATCTTCCACAGCAGCCCCATAAGCTGGCGCATGTGGTGGCTCGATAGACCAACAACAACAAGGTGTTCAGCATGTGAACATTCTGGGAGCATCGGTAGTGTACATCAGCCCACCCTGGAGTCCCTCACGTCGGGCATCTTCTGCCCTGGGTGGCCGATCCATGTGCACAGATTGCAAAGTATTCATAGCAAGTACTCAGTCCAATGAAGCCTGCGCTCAAGTCCTCAATAGCGCATCGGCAGCTCACATGCCGTGTCGTCGTCACCACACCCCGCGCCCGCTGGTGGCGCAGGTGGCTGTGCAGGCGCAGGGGATGCCATGCTTGGCGGGAGGGGCAGAGGTGTAACCTCTCGCGTGCGGATGCCCTCCTCAGAGTCCCCTGCTGATCCTGCACCAGCTGCACCCACGCCCTTCCCAGACACCGGCCATGCGGCTGTCGCACTGCCTGACTGGGCCGTGGCGGCCAGCGCAGCCGCGTCAATGGGGGGCAGGGCGTAGCCATGGCTGGGCAGTGTGCGGGGCACCTGCAGCGGACGGCCGGCTGCCTCCCACTCGGCCCACCCAGGGGCGAGCGCCACCACCGCACCCATAATGATGAGGGTCGGAGATTTGAGGCCGGCGCCCTGCGCCCGCGCGGGCAGCTCCGAAACCGGGCCCCACACAACACGCTGCCGCCTTGTGGTACCGCGCTCGACCGCGACGGCTGGTGTGGCTGGGTCCATCCCATGAGCTGACAGCTGCTCGTACAGCTTGGGCAGCATCTGCGGGACACACGGCAGTAGCGGCAGCACACGCGGCAGTACAGCTATTGTCAGTTCTGCAGGTGGTGGCGCCAAGAATGGATGGACCTGCAGCGTATTCAACCCACAAACCCCACAGCAACGACCCTGCGTACACATGTGTGCACCCAGGGCAGCAGGCCCAGTACGTACACATGCGCATAATGCAAACGTGCGCAGACTACGCACCTGCAGGCCCATGTAGACGATGAGTGTGGTGTGGGGGTCGGCTGCGCCTGCAACTGTTGCGTCAAGCAGCTCCTGCTCTCCGCCATCACGCGCATGGCCCGTGAGGAAGCGGCACGACGTGGCAACACCTCGGTGCGTGAGTGGGATACCCAGCTCAGCGCAAATGCCAGCAGCTGCGGTGATGCCGGGCGTGCAGTGCACGGTGATGCCCCGGGCGGCCAGGTACGCCACTTCTTCACCGCCACGCCCAAACACGTACGGGTCGCCACCTTTGAGCCGAACCACACGCGCGCCCGCCTCAGCAAAGGCAAGTAACAGCGCATGGATCTCATCCTGTGTGCGCGTGTGGAAGCCTGAGTGCTTGCCCACGTACACCATGCGTGCCTGGGGTCCCACTAGCCTCAAGATGTCATCTGATACCAGCCTGCATGGTAGCCAAGCGGGTGTATATTGCAGTTGTGTCAGGTCACGTGCAGTATAGTTGGGTCAAGTAACACGGCCAAACTCCAGCCAAGTGGCAGTGCAGGGACAGCAGCTCAGGCGCTCCGCACGGAGTGCCGCAACGGTGCCCAGCAGGCAGAAAGCCTTATGCGCTCAAGTGCAAAAGTGTGCCGCATGGCAGCGCATGCTGATAGCACCCATGTGACCATGCGACCTACATGGCCACACCTGTCATATAGCACCACATCAGCCGTCTGCATGAGGTGCACCGCTCGCAGGGTGAGGAGGCCGGGGTCACCGGGGCCCGTGCCGACAAGGTACACCTCGCCTGGTCCCTGGTCTGCACTGTGGGCGCCTGCAGCGAATTCCACAGGCGACAGCGCAATCGCTTTTTGCATCAGATCAAAGATGGATTGCCTGCTGGCTGCGCTGGTGGTCCTTTGGGCGCAACCCTTGTCCCCACCTTCGCTCAGCTGCGCCGCACGGAAACGCTGCAGGAACGACTCCAATTCCAGCATGTCCTCGTCACGCAGCCCTTGGTAGCGCTCAGGTGACATGGGCCAGTCGGGGTGCGAGGGAGGCAGGGAGCGCACAAGCGCCGAGGCAAGCTTGGCTGGCGCATCAGGCCCACGCTGCCAGCGGGCAGGAACATGCACCAGGCACCGGCCCCGGACATGAGGAGCAGGCGATGAGCGGGATGTGCTTGCGGGCAGGGCTGCCCGCTCCCAGGCTGCTGAAACCTGCATTTGTTTGAGCTGTGGATTGAATGTGCACGTAGGGGGCCTCATGCAGTCTCATCCGTAGAACTCTGTTGTGGTCTCTTTAGTCGAAAGGTCCAGTGCCTTTTCCTTAGGGGGAGACCACCAGACGGTTAGGAGCAGCTAGCCGGTAGCCTGATGATCATAAAATACTTTCCTTTGAACGTGCTGATGCAAGCCACTACACCACATGGGGTGCACGTGCAGGTGGGGTAAGTGAGAAAACGAGACATGGTTCAACAGCGTTCACAAGCTTGTTATTCGCTCCTGTTTTGTCTTGTGTGTGAGAAGCATTTGCTGTGAGTTTGGGAGGCTGTCAGATCACGGAGCCCAGTAACTGACTTTGAACCTGGCTTGAAAGTATCGGAGGTCTATACATCATTCTAACGTGTTAACTTGGGGTAATAGTGGGCCGAGGTACAAATGGCGTACGAGGCCAAGCCAATGCGGGTAAGCCATGGAAAGCTGGATTTGGAGTCAGTGCAATTGAACTGGGTACCATCAGGATCTGAGAGGATCAATCGGTCTTCGAATGAACGACAGGTGCCAATGAAGCCCTCGCCTTCCTCCACCTACAACAACCTAACATTGTCAGGGCAGAACTTGGTTTATGCCCATACGCGCCAGGTGGGGCAGCATGCATGTGCTGTGCCTTTGCATGGCGTTGTGTCTTCACATGCGTCCATGGGCAGTGCTGGCTGGGTGGCACTGCACGCAGCTGCGCAGGTTGCCTCATGACGGCATGGCTGCCTGGTGCGCGCAGGCATGCATCCTCTCGCCTTCAACAGCCACGCAAGGCACGCCCATCGCCGTGCGCCGGGTGAGCATGCCGCACAGCTGCACAGTTCATTTGGCGGGAAGGAGCTGCTCCTGCACTGGGGTATAGTGATGCACACACGCACATGATGCGGTGTTTTCAAGCATGTAAACCAACACCCACTCGTACGTCTTAGATACACGATCTGCACCTTACTCTGTTTAGCGTGTCTCATGCCAAGAACCAATCAACAGGCCGGTCGCTTCTTGCTCACTTTTGACGGTTTTGTCCCTCACCGGCTGTGTTTGGGCATTTGCTGTGGGTGATGGCAGGTTGAATCGCAGTACACGGACTTTGTTCACTCAGTGCGCGGTCTGCCACATGGAGATGCCGGTTGGGTGGTGGTGGCGACGGAGGCGGGCATTCAGGTGCGGTGGTGCTTGAAATGTCCACTTAACATTATGCAACTGGCTATCGAATAACTGCTTGCAGGTGCTGGTGCCCCCAACAGCACCTGCAGCACCTGCGCATCTGCACCCACTGCCCAATCCCATACCATCACCATCACACCACTACGCCGTACCGCTTTTTGTCGCTCTCTCCCTCTTGAACAGATCTGGGACAAGGCTGCGCTGCACCTGCTGTTCGTCTGGTCCTTCCCCCCGGATGCTGGGTTACCCGATGGCCCTGGCGGCCCTGCAGGCGTGGGCACCCGCCAGGGCGTGTTTGCGCGCGGCGTGTGCGTGCACGTGGCCGCGGACGGGTCAGCAAACATCTGCTTCGGCTCGTCCAGCGGGGACCTGTATGTGCTCGAGGTATCGAGGCAGTACAGTACTGCCTGTACTGTAAGGCCTGGGCACATGCAGTACAGGCAGTACAAGCAGGCGGGCGGGCCTTGGCTGGGATGGCCAAGCGCGGTCCGGTGCCTGAATCCGCGGCAGCATGCCTGTGGTCTGGCCCCATTGGCCCATCGCTCAGTGAGTCCTGCCCGCTGCTTGTATGGTTTGTTATTCTGAATGCAGTGTGACGAGAGTGGCCGGTTCCGCGGCCCAAACGTGTTCAAGCATCACAAGGCTCCAATCACTGCGGTGGCGTCCGCTTACCAGTCACGGCATGGGCGGTGCGTGGGGAGTGCGAGTGACTGACGCATGTGAGCCATGCTGGTGGGGACAGCCAGCTGTCAGTGTAAAAAGAGTACAGTCCAGGGGTGACTGCGATTTCTGCCAGGCATGTGAAATACATCTTTGCAAGGATCAGGCCTTGTAGCCCAGGTCATACAGCTACAACCTTGGCTGCTCCAAGTGTTACCTGAGGCACAGCACAAGCATGCGCATCTCACCAGATATGACCTGACTTGAATGGGACCTGCCGTAAATGGCACTTGACCTGGTGGTTGTGGCAGCATCTCCTCCTAGTGTGGAAGGAGAGATCCAGTGGTTCCCTAGCCTTCTTGATCAGCATCGCCCATGCCTCGAAGGTTTGACAGGTGTTAGCTGGGCGTCACCAGAGTGCTGCAGCACATCTGTAGTGCTGAAGTACGTGTACCGCTGTCTGCTGGGTGGTTCTCCCAGGTGGACAGCTGACTTGGGGTCCACTCTGGTTGTGGCTGATGAGGCCGGAGCACTGAGCGTGTGGCGCGCAGACAGCGGGTCATCTTACACAGTTACCTCCACACTTCAGGTGAGCCAGCACTTCCATTGGCAAAGTAGCACCAGCCGGTGGCACCAGCCAAAGGTCATCTATGGCGCGTGTGACAGGGCCGGAGCCAAGGGGATGCACCAGCTGCAGCGCAGCACGTGCATTGCATGTGCAGTCCAGGATGGCACAATCACCGGGCAGTGCGGGCACAACCAGGTGCCTCCCCAGGGCAAGGAGCTGCGTGGTGTCAGCTGAGACCCTTGCAGTGTATCATGTTTTCATGTGGTACGCAAAACAGCATCCATGCATAAGGCGGGCCCTCCGGCATCTCACTGCATCTTTTCATCTGCGTCTGCATCTGAATTTGCTTCCTTGCAACCCCTGCTCTCTTGGCCGCTGCCCTGCCACTCCTGCAGGGCATCAACTCGTCAGCACCGGCAGTGTCCCTGGCAGTGCGCCACGACTTTGTCATCGCCGCACGCCTGGATGGCTGCGTCCAGGTCATCAGCCTGGTGCGTGGTGGTCATTGATGTCCAGGCCTGTCCATGCATAGGGAACATGGATTGGGACGGGCTTCGGTCACTTCGTTACCACACGGATCTTGGATCAAACCTGGCCATGACTCTTGAACCTGTGCACTCTTGGGTGCATGCCCTCGCGTCAGCCTGCTTATGGGTATGCAGTGGCTTGCTGCTGGTCTATGCAGTGTGCGTCCCAGCCAGGTCGCGGGGACCTGCTACCCCTGTGTGTTCCTCAACCAGCTGCTCACCCTCCATTGTCATGTTGCCGCACACACTTGAGAGGTGGCTGGCTGGCATGCTGACCACCACAAGCCAGCTCTTGTTATTGCTCGGTGTTACAGACTAGTTGGCCAGGGCAAATGCGCCGTGTGCTGGGGTTGCACGCATGCACACTTTGACGCCTCGCGGGCGGGCTTGCTATTGCAATGCAGAGGGATGGCAAGCTGCGTGCGGAGATCGCAGCGCAGGCACGTTGGCTCACATGTATGGACATCCACCCCACCAAGGACATCATAGCCACTGGGGGTGAGGACTCCACAATCAATGTATGGACCCTGCCCATCGGGGCACAAAAGGTGCGGCCCAGTGCAAGGTTTTTGCTGCTGTGCTGCTGGCTGCAGCGTTTCTGTGTCCCATGATTGTAAGCTGCGTGCTGGGACGCCTCATTTTGCGCCCTGGCCCATGGCCAGGCCGGGGGAACCCTGGGGATGAGGGTTAGACGGGTGCAGGATCAGTACAGCTGGTCTGGCGTGGGGTCCAGCCGTGTGTACCACGTGCCAGCACATGCAAACCTACCTCTGTGCACGCTGCCACAATTGGAGAGTGTTATGGAATACATTGTGTACACGGTATATGTTACCTGTCATGTATATTTCCATGCAAGCATGCCATGCCGGTGTGCCGCTTGCAGACCTCGAGTCTGCTGTCCACCATCTGGATGCATGCGGCCGTGGCGGGCGTGTGCTTTTGTGGGACTACCTATGATGATGTGGCAGCGGTGGCATACGACACTGATGAGCTGCAGATATACAAGACAACACGGCCAACGTAATGTTACTTTGGCAAGGAGACATGAACCATGCAAGCTCGCAAGGCAGCCGCCATCGTCTGTCAGCGTCGCCAGCCAATGCTTGTGGTGTGGTTCACGAGGTCTCGTGCAAGTGCAGAGCCCATGGGCAGTGGTAAGGCAGCGCCAGTACCAAAACAGGAGCGTTAGAAGTGCTGCCCAGGACAGCGCGTAGGTACTCGAGGTGGTAGGTCGAGGGTAACGCACGCGCTGCACATGCTGCTGTAGGAGCATCAGGCAAGCATGCAGGATAGGTTATGGGTTAGCGGTGTGTAGGAACCAGAAAGGCTCCCAAAGATGTACGTCAGGAAGCTCACTGTCAGTTGCTGTGGTTATAAATCACAGGTGCGCAGCGTGCAAGCTGCATGTTGGTCCACCGTTCCCGCTTGCAGCGCTTGCTGCAAAACGAGTTTAAGCAGTTAAGTCTGGGTCTCGGTACCCTGGGTCTCAGTACCTTGGGCTCACGGTACCCTGCTATCTGCACCTTGCACGTGTGGCTTACAACAGGCAAGACATGCTCAGGAGCCCTGAATGGGTATGCGCACATCATGTACTGCATGACGCGCGAACTGCATCATGTACTGCATCATGTACCGGCAATACATCACCCTTCAACTTGTGTGGCTCCACCCAGATGTGAAGAGCCATCCTACTCAACCTTGGCCTCAAAAACTCTCTGCCTCAACAGTCACACCCCATGTCAACCCAATGCATGCAAACAGCAAGACACCTGGCAAGACACCATTAACTTACAATACTCAATGACAACACACAACAGCGCTGCATGACCCAACAGCGAGGGTCGGCACACAGTCTGGGGGGCTGTGAACCGTTCACCTCCGCAGCCCTGGCAGGATAGGTAGGCCTGCTAGAGGGAACGACTGCCCACCACCACCTGCTGCTGTACCATCCCCACGGCCCTGACCACCCCCCTGGCCCCTGTCACCTCCATTGCCCCTGCCCTCGTCCCCACGTCCATTGCCGCGGCCCTGGCCCCTGTCACCTCTATCACCCCTGCCCTCGTCACGGGCACCGCCCCCACTGTTGGGCGCGGGGAACAGCAGCCCGCCTGTACCAGCCACACCGGGCCCCACAAACAGCCCAGGACCCAGCCCAAAGTTGGGCTGCTGCCCCTGGCCCTGACCCTGCCCCTGGCCCTGCTGGCCTGCATTGCCAGAGTTCCCAGGGCCGCCCTGCTGCTGGTTGCCCAGGCCCAGCCGCTGCGCAAGGCCTGGAGGCAGGGGCACGCCCTGGGGCAGCCTCCTTAGTAGCCCAGGAGGGACGGCTGCGTGTGCGCAAGAGAAGCACGGGTTGCGGACTTTCAGCAGCCGGCTGGTGATGCCATGGTGCATGACAGCATCAGCGGCCGGCACGGTGCAAAGAGGGTGGGCGCAGTGGGAAATGGCTGCAATCGCGTGCAGTTTGGGCCATTGCAAACACTGTCCTCCACACTGCTAATACGTGCGCGCATGCACATCTACACAGCACCAGCATGCCCACCACCGTGGCACACTCTAGGAAGTACTTGGGTGGAAGTAGCTGGTCAAGCGGGGCACAGCCTCCTCCATCCACTCACCTGGAAGGAGTTGGTCAAGCTGGGAGGGGTTGCGCTGCAGAGCCAGAGCGAGGCCCGCAACGAATGCATCCGCGCTCGGTCCTCCACGCGCATTTGCACGGTCAATGACCTGGGTGGTGGCATAATAATAATAACACGGCGTGTCACAGATGTGGCGGCATGTGCGCATCCAATCGTGTGGTTGGGTCAAGCAACTGGTTCAGTGGCTGTGTGCCAGCAGTAAATAACACGGCAATTCACCACTGCTGGATCAGATTATTCAGGGGGTTATTAGGTGATGTCAGGACACCAGCTGCTGTAGACATACCACGTTGACACCACAGTTCATTGAATTGTTATCCAAGAACACGTCAACACACGTGTGACACGCCGTGTTATTGTTATTATTATTATTATTATTATTATTATTATTATTATTATTATTATTATTATTATTATTATTATTATTATTATTATTATTATTATTATTATTATTTTTAACACGTCAACCAACTAGCATGCTGCAAGCATGCGGCGAGCACACCTTTGCAGCTGCCTGCGCGCGGCCCAGCGATTGCGCACGCACGAGCGCATCTGAGATCGCCTGTGACGTCTGGCCAGGGTTTTGGCCGTACGCTTGCGCCAGGCCGGCTGCCACACTGTCATCATTGTTCTGTGGTGTGGGGATGAGAGGCGGTGAACGGACCATGGAAGGTGAGCGCAGGGAGCTCAACGGACCCGCAATCAGCTGGCATCAGCTGTGACACCGTCAAAAAGGTAGAAGATATTCTAGCCAATGGCAGTTTGCAATACGTGAGATGCCAGTGATCAAGCACCCCGCATTGCAGCAGCCACAACTGCATGGGCGCTAACTTACTCTTTTACAGTAACAGGTAAAGCATCGAATAGGGCCAGGCAGCACGCACGCAGCGGGTGGTGATGGCGATGGCGATTGCAATGGCTGCGCCGTTGCCCTGCACAGCCGCTGATGCCACAGCTGTAGCAGTTGCGTCCCCTGACTGAGCCAGCTGTCGCCTCCTGCCTCCAAACCCTGGCGGCAGTGGCAGGCCTGGTGGTAGAGGGACCCTCTTCATCAGTCCGGGGGGCAGACCTGAGTGGCACCAGACACATGTTTCATGTATGGTACTCGTCCACACACAGGAGCTGGGGGTAAATGTGCACTGCATACCAGCATACCAGCAGTTCCTCCCGCCATTCTGTGGTCCATGCCTGACTGAATGCGAGCTATGCAATGGGGATAGAAAATGTGTGTGCAGGGCACATGTTGTACATCTTGCAGACGGTCCGTCCACACACAAACACGCACTCCAAGCTCAGCACGCACGTGGCAGGAGATCGTTGGAGAGGAACGGGTTGGCAGCCGCACCGCCCGCACCGAACACTTGTCCCAATGCCTGCGCAAATGCAGTGGATGCTCCGCCACCCATCGCATCTGCCCGCGTCGCCACCGCGGCCACAGCTTCTGCAGCCCTGCGCACCATGAGCTCAAAAGACAGCACATCCAAGCAAGCCCAGGATCAATGCATGACCTCCGATCCTGTCCAACTGGGTACAAAGCGACAGAAGTGATGTTTGTGGTGAAGAGGAGGCATGGGGCATGGGTATCAGTTGCTTGGTTTGTGCAAGTGCAGTGGTGGGAATGGCATGCATGCATGCTGGCTGCACCAGTCGCAGGCTAGAGCCTCAGCAGTTTGTGCCAGCAGCAGAGATGTCTGACAGCACGCACGTGGATTGTGAGCCCAGCACGTTGGGCTGCTGCTGGATAGCAACAGACACGGCCGTGGCAGTAGCACTCGGATTCTGGCCATACGCCGTTGCGATGCCTATTGCCACAGAGTCAGAGGCGCCCTGCATCAAAAATGTTGTAGGTAGTAGGACTTGCACTTGATGTGGCCACGGGTGCCACAGATGGACCCAGCATGCGTGTCTGCAAGGATGGCTGCTCCATGGGTTTGGCTGCTGCATGGCTGGCTGCAGCGCTCGCATGTGGCCGCCCATGTCATCATGGCTGCGTTTTGACAGCAGAGCTGTTGAAGGCGGTGCACAGTGCAGTCATCCCCACGAGAGCCGGTCCCATGTTGATGCAGCCGCTGAATGGTCCATGGCACTTACACAGGTGTAGGCAACAGAGATGGCCACAGCCACTGCGGTCCCGTCCCCTGAAGCTGCTGCCTGGGCCACGGCCGTTGCGACTGCATCATCGCCCCCCGCCCCTGTCTGCGCCAGGTGGCGTAGCGCATGCGCGCAGGCCCCAGAGCCCAACAGCAGCCCTCCTGCACAACGCTCTCGCCCACGGCCAGGTGTGCAGCAGCAGCACAGCTCTCAGCTCAAAAGGGGCCTGGACATCATGTGAGTAAGGCACGCGGCTTTGGCGTGCTCCCCTGCAGCACACCCCGCCAGGCATGCTATCTGGAGCCTCAGGAGTCAGGATCTCGTTAGTCAGGTTACAGCCACAACACAGCAGGGAGAGCAGGTGCTGAAAGCATGATGGCGTATGCCCTGAATGTGCCAGGCCTCCACATTGTCTCCAGCATGAGGGTTGTGAATCGACTCAGTATGTGGTGCCAACGTGCCTGCTGCTTGTGGCGCAGTGTTCAGGCTGGTGGGCTGTCGCACAGCCTGCAGGCCAAGTGATGGGAGTGCGCACAGCACAGCCACCAGCCAGGCTCCTGTCCCAGGGGCCCCTTGCATGCTTGTGATAGCTTTTGGACTTGATGTGCACTCGCTTCAACGCTCAAGGAATCTGAAGGCATGCGACTGGGTGGGCGTGGGGTGGCCGTGCCCGCACGGGCGCGCTGGTCACACATGCATATGCGAAGATGCTACTGAGTGCCGCGCCCTGAGCAAGAGCAAGGGCGTGATATGCCATCCATGTGCAAGCCTTGGGTGAGTGGCTGCTTGTGCGCCTGTGCACTGCATGCTCTAGCTAGCCAAGTGCCACGTAGGCACGAGGCGGTGCCTTTGTGTTGGCTGCTCCATGTGCATGCCCGTGAGGGTTCGCTGCACCCTGGCGAGCAACAACTTGCGGGGCATCACAGCTCGGGACGCCGCCACAGAACTGGCATGGGCTGGCGTGACGTATTCGTTTGCACCCCAGATGAGGCCAGCTGGGGCAAAGTGCCAGCCTCATGCGCGAGGGTGCGTGTCGCATCAGAAGCGCTCCACGGCCACGCACTGGCGCCGCAGGCGCACTAACCAGCCTGGAATGGGGAGGGTTCATGTGAGGGGTGTGGCCGATTTTTTGGGGAACTATCGCCGCGCGGATATATTCCAGTGAAATCCACAGCTTTTTCCAGACTGTGCACAAACACTCGAAGCATGTGCACATTACAATGCTGTCCCTTGGCAGCCCCTTTGGCTGTAAGGTCCGGCAACTTGTAACACGCAGTAGGGAAAATCAGAGCATAACAAACAAACACTAGGAGGAGGGTTCGCGCCTCTTGAGAGCCTTGAGAGTCAAGGCAGGGGCAGCAACAAAGCAAGACCGAGCTGACATCAAGGACAGGTCATGTACACGCAGCAGCAAGGCTGGGGCGTCAACCAGGCGCTACAGGTGAGAGGGATCGGGTTGTCACCATAGTCCAGTGCCATGAGCAGACTCGGGTGGAAGCCATGCGCGAGAAGCTGCCTGGGGCAGCGGACACAGTAATGTTGGCTGCCGATACGCTCCATGGCCACCGCAACGCCCAACTGCGAGTCTCCATGCTGAAAGAATCCTGCTGCAATCTGAAAAGGCTTGTCATGCCATGCCACGCGTCAAACCCCCCAGTGTGTGCCTGATGCATCGTGGCAGGGGATGGATGCATCCGGGCAGCTCATGGGCGGCCCCGGAGCCCCCTATCTTCCAAATCCATACTTCCCACCTGAGGCCTTCAGTGGTGGACCGTTCGGAGGAGGCGCATTCCCACAGGGGGGCCCTGGCGGTTACCCACAGGGTGCGTTGAAGATGCTGCTTGAGAGCTCACAGACCAGCCAGTACAGGCCGAACTTGCTGATTCGTGAGCTGAAGGACGATTAGCGTCATGCTTAGGCTGCGCTTTAGCATCGTGCTACCCTGCGTACAGTGCTGCGCTCCGGCATCGTCCTGCTGCTGCAGTACTGCTTCATGGTTGCTGTGTGTTTTTGCACACCCATGCTCCCGTGTTCTGCGCATGTGCAGCTGGCAGCCCATATGGGTATGGGCTTGCGGGCTACAGCATGCGGCCACCAGTCATGAATGCGCCAACCAACTTTGGCCAGTTCCCAGACCCCAGTGCGATGGGCGGGGGCCGAGCTCCTGGCTTCCAAGGCCCCGGCATGCCTGGCATGCTCGGGAACCAGAATGCCTACAACATGTACAACCCTGAGATGTGGCGCCAGATGATGATGATGATGAACTCACAGGTGTGTTAGGGGTGCTTGCGTGCTGTGCGGCTGCCGTGTTTAGGCACATTATGGAAACGGCACAAGACGGTCCGGCCGTGGCGTTGTTGCAGCCTCGGCTGGCTCGTGCAGCGGTGCTGCGGGGGTTGCTGAAGCTTGGGTGCACACTGCACGTGCACACCGCAGGCGATGTTCCAGGGCAGTGGTGACGGGAGCCAGGCCCCGCAGCAGGTGGATGGCACCATGCAGCAGGGTGCCGGCCAGATGGGCCAGATGCCGCAGGCCGGACTTCAGGATCCGCGGCTCAGTGGTAGCCAGTCACCACGTGAACAGGACCCCGCAGACGGGCAGCAGCAGCAGGACATGGGCCGGCAGGGCAGCGGCATGGACGGTATGGGCATGGGGCGCGGCCCGGGTGGTGCAGGTACAGGCACGCCCCCCATGGATGCAGCCATGATGATGCTGATGGCGCAGGGTGCGCTTGGCGGCGCCAACCCCTTCCAGATGGCGCTTGGGCTGCAGGGCCTGCCACAAGATGCTATGTCTGCGGCGGCGGCAGCGGCAGCTGCAGGCATCGGGATGGGCATGGGCATGGGCATGGGTATGGGGCTGCCAGGTGGTGGGGCCCCGGTCAAGGCGGAGGGCGGTCACATGCCTACCCCTGCCACGCTGCCCGTCATGCCGCCCCCTGGCTTTGGGATGGGCCCCCCACCTGGGGCCCTGCTGCCTGTTGATGGGAAGGGCGACATGCGGAGGGGTGGCTCAGGGCCTCTTGGCATGCCACAGATCCCTGGCCACCCAGCCATGGGGATCCTGCCGCCCCCGCCTATGATGTCTGCGGACGATGATGAGCTCACGGAGGAAGAGGAGGGGGGCGACTGCAAAAAGATGAAGCGAAAGCAGAGCAACCGTGAGAGTGCGCGCCGCAGCCGGCTGCGCAAGCAGGTGCGCAGCCCTGGCGCCTGCGCACACATGGTGTGCTTTGCCTGTTTTCTGTGCCAAAAGCCAGCGGCCTTTGCACCCGCTGTTGCATGCCTGCCCTGCACGCGCTGTTGCATGCCTGCCCTGCACCCGCTGTTGCATGTGGGTGGGTGCAAAAGAACGCAGTACTGATCAATGGTCTGCTGCCCGCTCACGCTTCCTCACTCACAGGCGGAGCTCACCGACGTCGCCAAATCAGTGGATGTGCTCGAGCGCGAGAACGTCATGCTCGAGCGTCAGGTCCACAGCACACAGGCAGCTGTGGAGCAGCTGGCTGCGACCAATTCAGTGCTGTCGGAGCTCGCAGCCCACGTGCGCTCACATGGCGGCAACGCAGCCACAGTCCCACAGGAGGAGCTCCAGCCGTTCTTCAACCGCCTGCTGACGCTGCGAAACAGCCAGGTGCTCGTACAGCAGCCAGGGGCAGCATCAGTGGACGACCCCGCGCAGCAGCCTGTGGGCCAGTCAGGGGAGCCAGTAGCCCCTCAGCCGCACTCGGCTCGTAAGAGCTCTGACGGTCGTGCCGCACGCAAGGCGTCAGCAGCAGCGGCGGCTGAAGCACATGCACATGCCCCTGCGGTAGTGGCGGCGCAGCCAGCGCAGGTGCAAGCACTGGCGCAGGGACAGCAGCAGGCACAGGTGCAGCACCAGTCGCCTCAGATGCTGCCGCCTCAGTCACCCATGTCACAGCCACTGCAAGCCACTGCGCCTGCACCACCCCCTTGGGCCCAGCCAGCAGGGGGCGTGAAGCCAGCAGACATGGTTGGCCGCCAGAAAGCCGCCGCAGCTGCAGAGGCCATGGCGCGCGCCATGGCGGCGGCTGCTGACACGGGCGTGCACCGTAGCAGCAAGCGGAGTGACGCTGTGGGTGGTGGTGCCGCAGAGACCAGCCCAGATGCCGGCACGCCTGCTAAACGGCAGCGTTGCGCAGCAAACGGCCGCCACGGTGAGGGTGCTGCCGAGCAGGGCAGTGCTGGCCATGGCGCTGAGAGGCGCAGCCCCATGACAGAGCACATCCTGCAACTCAAGCAGCGTGGCAATGCCGCGGGCAGCAGCGCGGCACCCGGCACCGGCCAAGATGGACAGCAGCACGCACCCATGCGCCATGTGCACAGCGGCAGCTGCAGCAGCCCCAATGGCAGCAGCGGGTCCCAGTCATCCTCGTCATCTGATTCCAGCGCAAATGGAAGCCAGGGTGGGGACAGGTCTGGTGGTGACGGGCAGTCTGAGTCGCGGGGTGTCAGCCCCCTTCATGCCAACAAGGCGGCGGGTGGTGCTGTGGGTCCAGGCCCAACAGGTGATCGGCACGGCGCTGGCGGCCCTACAGAGGCGGCGGGCGGCCCTGCAGGCGGGGCAGCCAATGCCGGCCCCCGTGACGGCAACTCGGGCAATGACAAGAGCACAGGCAGTGATGATCCTGAGCAGGAGCAGGAGCAGGCCGGTGGCAGTGGTAGGCCACTTGGTGCTGGGGCAGGCAGCGGCTCTGATATCGACTGGTCGAACATGCTGCAGCAGGAGGAGTCTGCCAAGCTGGACGCCTCTTCTTCTGACCCGATTTTCAAGATGGGGGACGGCAGTGTAGACATGGCTGGGGACATGGGCGGCATGGGAATGGGCATGGGCATGGGCCTCGCCCTCACATCCAACCTGCCGGGCGGCTCGGAAGCAAACTACACGGGCACTCCTGATGGCAGTGTGCAGCTGGGCTCTGCATCTCGCCCCTTGCTCGCTGCCACAACCACGGCGGGTGGCGCGGCGTCGCTGCCGAACCTGGCGCCTGTGGCCCGTGGCCAGGGCGGTTCAGGCGGCAGCGGGCCGGGTGGGCCCGGTGTGTCGGCGCGGCATGCAGCGCTGCTGGGCCTCTCGCGCCAGGGCCTGCTGCCCCCTGGGGAGGCGCAGGTGGTGAACCTGGGCGGCAGCGCGGGCAGCACTGGTGGCAGTGAGGGTGGGATGTGCACAGGGGGTGATGGTGGGGGCAACCACAAGGGGCTAGGCCAAGGCCAGAGCCCTGGGCAGTGGCTGGTGGAGTGACCTCGCCCCGTTTGTCAGCCTTTGGGTGCTCTGGGCGGCAAGTGCATGGTATGCGGCGTGAGCCTGTTGGGAGCCTGGAACACAGCGGGGCGCGTATGGACGGCTCGCCCTTCCTCAGATCGGCAAAAAGAAGAAAAAAAGGGGCATGCTGCAAGGCAGCCCAGCTGCGGCGCATCGGCCGGGCGAATGGCTACAATACGAAACACAACCCGGCTGGCGCGAAAACTAGGTAAAACAATATGTGGGTATACGTAAGCGCTGGGAGGGGGAGGCGACTCTTGTGTGCAGGGGGTTGCCAAGGCGTTCTATGCCTCAGGAATGGCAGGGGATGGTTGGTCGCAGGACTTTCATCCAGCTGCCATGCTGGCAGGCCCCAAGTGAAGCGGGCAGGCATGGAAGCCTCTTGTTCTGGCAGGGTCCTGCAGTGAGCAGGTGTTGAGCGGTGGCTGAGCAGCCATGTCATGGGGCGGATGGTGGTAATCTAAGCCAAACACGAGCGTTCTGGTGTTGTTATAGTGGTCAGGACCGCAGGTGCTTCAAAGTGAAGCACACGTGCTTAGTGATGTGCACCGCCTCGGGGCACTGGTCAATGTGCAAACTGTGGAGCTATCTGCTCAGTGTGATGCCGTGTGGGAAGGAGGTTGTGAGGGCGCGCGGTTCTGGGCTGAGCTATGGCTAGGGTGAGGGTGAGGGCGGGAAGACTGCTGGTATTGGCGTGATGGCACCCTGTGTTAACTTATTGAGCTGGTCGTCGTTGCGGCGGCCAGCTCTGTGCTTCCGGGAGGATGGACCGGCCTGTGTGGCCTGCATGTGCATCGCACTCAGGGTGGTGGTCCCCTTTCCTGGCTCGCATACTTGTGGGTTGGGATGAGCTTTCTTTCAGGGTCGGGGCCGTCTTTTTGTTATGGCCACTGTTTGTTTGGGTACTAGGCGCACTCTTTTTGCCCGCTGGCAGGGCGCGTGTTTTCTTTGATCTTGGCGTGTTTGAGCGTCGTTCTTCGTTCGTCTGACTCCACACCCCGTTGAAAGAGCCAGAACTCTTGCCCAAGGCAGGGTGGGGTGGTGTTGCCTCAGCCAAGCTTGTCAAGGGGAGCAGCCTGCTGCAGCAACCACAGGCTGTTTACCTACAGGAGCTTGGTGCGTGGCTGCTGCTGTTGTTGCTACCCTCGGGTGCATGCGGAAAACACCTGCGCTGGTTGCTGCCCTGCAGCGCAGCTGGTTTAAGTTACAGCACATGCACAACTGGTCTTGTGTCGGGGCTCATGGTTTCTGTGTGTGGTTTGTGAGCACTTTGTAGGTGGTGGTTTTGGTGCTTGGTGAACCCACTTGGCTGCAGTCACTTGCATCTTTTGAGTTCATGGCATGTGTTACTTGGGGTGGGATCAGGAGGGCCGTTGGGCTGCCCTTGCCTGTGCTCAGACCTTTGAGGCCCAGCATGCATGCAGCGGCAGTGGTTGTGGCTGGTGAGACCATGCGTCATGGGCCCCCGCGCACATTCTTGCATGTGGTGGGATGTGGTGCAACGCGTGACGCCCCGAGACCCTCCAGCTGTCGCGGCTGCAGTGCAGGCGCACTGGGTGCCCTGTGCATGGTCTATTAGTAGTGGTATTGGCGCCTTGAATCGTTTTTTGGGCGAGAGAAATGTGCCGTGCATGGCTCTTTAAGATAAAAACAAAGGCTGCTGCGGGATGCAGGACTGAGGGATTTTGGCTCTCACTCTGACTTGTGGAAGGATGGCCAGGCACAAACCGTTCTTAGGTCTCCCCATTTCAACTCATTTACATGTAAGGCATGGTGTCTGAGCTTGACTAATCAGCCGGCGGCACCGCCAAGGGCTACATGTGATCTCTATCACCGAACACAGCAACGAAACCTCATGGGCAGCACCTTTGTGTTTCAGCAGTATTCACAGCAGCCCCTGTATTCATATAGGAGCCCCCCTCATACGTACACTACCAGCCTGAGGCGCTAGTCTGGTGTATTCATCAAGATGGCAGATACCACAGGGCCCGATCTGTGGAATGCATTCAAGGCCGCCTCGAGACAGTTCCCTTTGACAGTGGCTGCCGACTACATTCTTAAGGCGCATGCTTATTTTGCGCACCCGTCTGCAGCAATCAGTAGGAGCTGGATAACGCCCTGGCTCAGCAAGTGCGCAACACGCCCTATTTGACAGGTATGTGCCATGCGATGGTGCTGGGCTGTGTTGCAGGCCTAGAACCGTAAACACCCACGCAAGGCAGCCATCAGGTTTCAGGTTTCATACTACATCCCTCCCCGGGACGCCCCCTGCTTGCCTGTTTCTTCTCGTGCATCCCTCGGCACCTTCCGGGTGGTACCGTCACAACCGGGGCGCTCCCTGCTGCCTGTTTGTTCATCACGCTGCAACATGATGGTGATGCAGAGCTGCAGACATATCATGATATCAAGTTACTGTACTGACCAGTGACCACATGTCGGTATGTGCGCAGGCCTTAAGGACAACGCGGCAGTGAGGCAGCTCGAGCATCAGGTGTTCCGGGCCGCGAGCAAGTATGTTTGGGAGCACCGAGTCGCTCTGCTGGACGCTGCGAGGCCTGGGCCCTCGGCACGAGCAGCTGGGCCACCTCCAGTCCTCAGCCTCAGCCTCTGCCTCTTCCTCTCCCTCTACATCTCCCTCTACCTTTACCTCTACCTTTACCTCTACCTCCACCTTCACCTCGCGCCCTGCTGGAGGTGCCCAACAACGAGGTGGATCCGCTGCTGGCGCAGCAGCATGCACGTGATTTCGCAGCCCCGGCCGGCCCTGCTGTGCACGATGGCGTTGCTGGGGGCAGCAACGGCGGCAAAGGTGGCGGCGGCCGCAGCGGCAGCGGTGCAGCAGGGGCTGCTCCGGCTGGGATTGCACTCCACATGCTGCTGCCACTTCTGCCAGCAACACGGGCATCCACAGCACCACCCGCTACTGGCTCTCTGCACGCGGCCGCTCCCCTAAGCCACCTGCTGCCTGCCGGCACACAGCGCGCAGCGGCAGCACTGGTGGGACTCAGGGGGACGTTGGGGGAGGATGTGCTTTCGGAGGGATCAGTGCACCCTGCAGAGAGCGTTCCACCACGGCCTGCACGCACCCGCACGCAGCCACAGGACATGCCACCGCCACCACCACCGGCATCCAGGACTCAGCCACAGTGGGGGCTGGCTCGGGCAAGGCCGCCCCCTCGGCATGGCATGCCTCGCAAGCGGGGGCATGGGGCTGAAGAGGGCGCGGGGATCGATGGGGCCGATGGGACGGGGATGGAGAGCAGAAAAGGCCAGCAGGTGCGGAGGAGGCTGCAGACGGCGAGGGGAACTGTGCCCCTCGTGAGCAGGGTGGTGGAGCAGCTGCAGCTGCAGGGGAAGGGGAAGGGGTCCAAGGGGAGGACGGAGGAGGACCAGAAGCTTCCCCACAGCTTGATGGCTGCAGCTGCACCCGCTCAGCTGGGAGGCCACGGCCAAAAGCGGCGTGGCTGGCCACGATTTGGAGGAGGGAGCAGATGGCACCGGCCGCGCCCGTACTGCAGCCCTGGTGCCAGGCAGTGCCAGCCCAGGGGCACCACGCAAAGCCGCACCGGCTGCTGGTGGCCGCGGTGCTGCACAGGGGGACGGTCACGCCCCTGACGGCGACGGTGGTGGTGCAGTACGAGCTCTGCGGTTGCTACTGCCCCGTGCAGCTGCATCGGCCCCTGAGTCTCCCAGCCATACGTCCCATCAGCGGCCACCCAAGCCCAAGCTGCCGTCCAAGACTGTCAACATGGTGGTCGAAGCAGTGGGGCGCGCCCTGAGCCGTGGCATGCCCCGTGTCCAATCAGTGGTGGAGGCGCTGCGCAAGATCGCGCGCGCTAACCCGCGCAAGTCGCTGGACCTGCCTGTGGGTGAACCTGACATGGATGCCCTCTACCAGGGGCAGCAGTAACAGCTTCCACTGTCTTTCAGGGACAGCAGTAGTCTTCTACTCTCTTCCAGGAACAGCAGTAACAGGCCTTTTTCCGGACCAGCAGTAACAGGTTGGAGGGTGGGGCAAATCGGTAGGTAACGGCAAAGTGGCACTGTGTTGATTTGCAGCAAGACAGCGAGGATCGATGGTACAACATGCCAAAATGGATATGGACACATCAGCAGTTGGCGGCTCCCTTGACACGGCTCAGAGCTACCCCGGCATTATTATTACCATTTCGCAGGCAGTGAAGAAGTGCTGGGTGCATCAGCAAGGGCGTGGGGCACAGTGCGGGCGCAGGCCTATGGCGGGTTGATAGATGCACAAGCTCCTGTGCAGTGAGCAGGTACTAGAGGGTTGCTGTGCTGTAGCTGCTATGCACCTATTGTTGCTGCTGCTGTTGTGACTTTGCCGACGGACACACTTGTGCCCTGATAGGGAGTAGCGTGCCGCTCAACAGGTGCTAATCAAAACACCCGGGAAGATGTCGAAATTGTGGAGACAGTGACCGTCTTGTAACACAGTTTCTGAAGGCACTGCAGACCACTGCTGACCAGCAGTACCACTGTTCCGAGTGCAGGCCCCTCATGCGTATGACCTTTCCACGTGTTCAGTACCATCAGCAGGACAGTCCGAATGGAAAGCTAGCAGTGCTCTTGTGTGTCTTGATAGTGACATGTAAAACAAGCATTGAGCTGTTCACCACGAAGACGAGTGCTGTCCCAAATGGTTGAATATGAAACACGCCACACGACCTCAAGGAACCTGAACAGATCCTGCAGATGTCCAGGTCCTTGCAAGCAACCGAGCAGCCCAGGAACTGCAAACAGACACTGCATCCACACGTTGCGCAGGCGCCCATGTCAAAAAGCAGTCTAGCCATACACGTGCCCTGTGCAAAGCCCCCAGCCCCGACTCCCCCGCTAGCACTGCCAGGCATGAACAGGCTTAGGCCCCATTGCCAGTCTATCCACTGTGCTGCGTTCAGGCGGACTCGGTCAGCAGGGCCTCAGCTGCCTCCTCCACAAACTTCTTCAGGGATTCAAGATCACGGGTGCCGCGGTACGCCTGCAGTACATCACGAATACAAACGAGTGGGTGCGCTGCAAGTCTGCAACTCCGATCGACTGCCGCAAGCTCGCCTGTGGCATGGCAGCAAGCTCATGGCGCTGGCGAAGTTTCCTTGCTTCAAATATCTTTCCCAATCGCTGCAGAACACTACGGACATCTTCTCCTGCAGGCTGCACAGTGCACACAGTTGGCGCACCTTGTACTCCTCGCCCTTGTGGAACACCTTCAGGGTGGGATAGCCCTTGATCTGCAGGACAAGACGCAGATACGAAGCCATGATGAGTCGTCCAGGCTAGCCTGTCAACACACAGCGTTCTGCAGAGGCAGCACGCCTGGGCATACGGGCTGTATGTCACCCATGCATGCGCACCCAGCATGCATGATGCACAGATCTGATGCACAGATCATGCAAGACAGGAAACTGCAAACTTCTTATACAAAGACACAGCAGCTGCGTACCTCAGCAGTGGTGCAAACGTCACGAGAGACCGTGCAGTCCACGTGGGCAATTGCGACCTTGTCGCTACCCTTGTAAGCAGCACCCAGGTCCTTCCAGGTGTTTGCGAGGCGCTTGCAGTGGCCTGCGGCGTTAGGCAGTGCAGAAATCGGCACCAGGGCGCCAACACAGGGCTTTTTGCCCATGCAGAAGATGATGCAAGCAGCTGCTTGATCACGGATTAAACATGTTCAAGCCTTGCTGGCCAGGCAGGGGGATCGCCGTTGTGCCCTGGCAGGAGCCTGGCCTATTGGTGCAGGACGTGTCCCAATGTGCAGCCGGGAAGGGTTTGGATGGTGAACTTACCACACCAGGGTGCGTAGAACCTGCATTGTGGTGGCAAGGGGCGTGGCTTAGCATGTGCACATACCTAGTGGCATGCTTTGGGCACATCGAGTGCATTAAACACCAGCCGAAAACTCACTTGATGAAGTAAACCTTGCCATCGCTGACCTACGGCCACAGCAGCACACCCAATGTCCACCAAGATCAACAAGATCAGACATGCTGCGTGTGTTTCCATTCTGCCCACCAGCAGTAAAGAGCGTACCAAATCATCGTAGTTGGAGGAGGTCAGGTGCACAACATCTGGGCTCTCAAACTCGCTGGCGAACGCCACAGCGAACAGGGCCAGGAACACGGCCGCAAGTACAGTGCGGGAGGCCATTTTTCACAGTTTGTGGGGGCCTGGGCCACGGCCTCGGGGGTCATGACCTAAAACCTCAGTGTGCCATGTGGGCCGTTCAAATGCCCACTTAGTGCCTGAAGCTCTGCTGCGCGCCACACACCACGCTTTGGCCTGTAACAGAGCTTGCTTCGCGGCACATATTATGAAAAACAAGGGTTTGAAGATGCGTCGAGAGTGTGTTTGCAGCACAAACTAGCCGGTGCTGGAAGATAATAATTACTTAGGGGCCGGCATGCAGTACCTCTGAAACGGTCTCGCTGACTTGTGCAGCAAGAAGAGCAGCGACAGGCACAGACCCTTGAACAGGCTTCGTTTTTGGCGCTGCGTGCCGTAGCCTTGGCTTGAAACACGACACCAGGGCAAAAACCCCGTAAAGATCTTCGACATGCTTCCTCCGCTCCTGGATGGGCGCGACCTGCAGGCAGGCACCAGAAGCAACCGTCATTCGTCTCTGGAGTCGGTGTCTACCTGCAGCAGCCTTGCTGCAGGGCATGCCCAGCATGATGCCTCGTCAGCGGCAGCTGCGGCCGTAGCCGGGGCCTCGTGCCGTATATGCCTTAGTCCGCAACGTACAGCCTCGCTCATTGCTCCCTGCGGCTGCCGAGGCACCCAGCGCTATGTGCACGAGGACTGCCTTTCGGCGTGGCGAGATGTGTGCGCCAGCGGCTACTACAGGCCACACGGCCAGCAGCGTGCGCACAGGTGCGTGCGCCTTGCTGCATGCTCCAACCTGTACGCAAGAGCGAATGTAGGCCATCCTGCCCCTCGATGCCCTAAACATCAACAAACCGCATGCCCTGTGCCAGGCAACCGCTGTGTTGAGGGAAGGGTTGAACTGGGTGTACTGCTCCACAGGTGCTGTGTGTGCTTGGAGCCGTATACGCTGCCACCTCCCCAGCAGCCCTTGTGGCCCAAGCTGGGCACATATGCACATGCTGCCCTGGCGGTGTGCATCATGTGCATCGTGGCACGTGACATGGCGGGCGCGATTGTGTGCCCCCAGATCACAGCAGTCATGATGGTGGCTGTGGACAAGCGGCTGAGGTGCGAGCTGGGGAGGGACATGGTTGCACCTGAAGGCATGTCAGGCCTACCTGCCCTTGCCGCGCACTGTTGCAGCATTCATGTGCTTAGGCACCATGTCTCGGCAGGCACATGTACACGGCACTGATGTGCGGCAATGCTGGATCGTCCTGTGCACCTTGCCATGCAGGCCACGTGTGCTGCGTGCCCTTGTGCTGCTGGGCATGTGCATGCTGGCGGGCGCTGCCTATGTGCAGCTTGGAGGGCCCAGCCCTGTCATCTCACACCTCAACACACTAGTGGGGTGTGGCAGCGGCACCAGCATGAGCTTGTGCTGACTGAGTAATGAAGTAATGTAGCATTTCTCAATTCGCAGCTATATCTGTATGCCAGAGCCTGACCAGTTGCTAGGAATAGTGCCTTCCAACAAGGAGGGAGGAAGCGAAGCAAAGCCCTGTGCTGAGTGGGCGACGAGGATAACCACATGCATGCCACGACGAAGCGCTGGTTGAAATCCCCGCGTTATTCTTTTGCTTAATTATATTATACTATGGTTGTGCACTGTGTACGACTTACCCGCATAGCGTTGTTAGCTGTTCATAACCAATGCCGATGGTGCACTGTGGCATGTGAGTGTGGATAATTCCTGGCTGGAGCGCAGCTTGCCTGAACAGCTGTACCATATGTTAACCACAGTTCCTGCAAGCGAATTGCTTGCTGTGTTTGTTGCAAGTGCATTTCTATAAGACTCGGTGTTGATGAGTGCCGCTATGGTCCTGTAATCCGCTGTGGTGCCGCACAGGGTGTATGCATAATGCGATGCCAGGCCGCAGCGCTTAGTAGTGGTTAAGTCCTAACCTCCTTAAGTGGTTAAGTCCTAACCTCCCTTCGCAGCAGCCATGGCATGCAGCCACCCTGGATACAGGCTGTGACTGTGTGAAGGGGGTCCTGGAGCCCGCTGGGTGGTTCAGCATGATGAAGCAGAACAACATGTGTCTGCACCACATCTCAGTATATGGCTTTTACTGAGTGTTCTGCCAATTCTGCAGTGCATACAGGGCCCAGAATATGGAAGGACCTCGGACGCATCACCACATTACACTTACGATTTTTGCGAGCCACATCCCCGCGTTTGCTTCCTCCTGCTCATCGGCAAGAATGCAGGCATCCATGCAGCTGCGCCGTGTGGGCGCCTTTGGCGTGGCCCCTGTCTCCCGCCGGACCCTGGTGGTCTCCAACGCCTATGGCAACCTGCCCAACGTTGGTGAGAATACGGAGGCTCTATTCGACGACTTCAAGTTCAGGATGGGGCTGGTTGGCACAGCATGGTTGGTGCAGTGGCTTGAGCGAGTATGGACCTCCAATTGAGCAATGTTATTATGGCAATGTAATGCTATGCAGGCGGCGGCCGCAAGTGGAAGCACCTGGAGGTGAACGAGAATGGCAATGTGGAGCGCCTGACGATGCACGTCAAGAAGGGCGATTTTGTCCAGGTACATTGGTTGCTCGATTCCGGGCGTTCCTCGTGGGGATGCATGGACCTGGTGCACAGCCCTCCCAGCCACATGGCATGGGTCAGGGTCATGCGAGCATGGAGGATGCCAGGCGCCCAACCAGCATGCATGCACACGGCGATGGGCGCAGGTGATTGCCGGCAAGGACAAGGGCAAGACTGGCACCATCACCCGTGTGCTGCCCAAGACCGGCCTGGTGGTTGTGGAGGGTGCCAACATCAAGACCAAGCACATCGGCCCCCAGGCCGAGAACGAGCAGGGCAAGATTGTGAAGTCCGAGTTCCCCCTGCACCACTCCAACGTGCAGCACTTCAGCAAGGAGAAGCAGGTCCGCAGCCGCATCGCGCACAAGGTCGTGGACGGCAAGAAGGTCCGCTACCTGATCAAGACCGGCGAGATCCTGTCGTAAGGATCCTTTTCCCGCAGTTGGCAACCGGGATGAGGGTTGGGCAACATGCAGCATGGTAGCCATGCAAGCAGCATGGTGCCGCACATGCTGTGTCGCAACCAGTGGGGTCGTGCTGCAGCAGGCTCAGCGGTTGGCTTGGGCAGCAGGCGTGGAAGCATTGCCTTTGTCCAGGCGCTGGAGTGTCGCGGCAGCAGCGGCAATGGCGAGGCACGTGGGTGTGGGGCGGCGCTTCAGGGCCGCAAACATGGCAGCGGGCTGGGTGGCACGCTTGCCGCTGCACAGGGGCAGTGTGCACCGGGAATTTTGTTACAGCACTCGGCTGCACACACGCCCTGCACAGCGGCAGTGATGCTTCTTCTGCAGGGCACCACCTGGGGAGCTGTCAGGGAGTCATAGGATAGCAGGTAGGGAGAAGGATGCAGCAGCAGTGGCGGTTCATATGGCCATCGGTTGAGTTTGGCACACATATGTCCAGCTGCGCTGCATCGCTCCTTGTCGGGTGGGTGGTTGGGGCGGGCATGGGGAATGGGATGGTCAAATCGGCTTCTTCGTAAGTGGAACGGCAGCCACGTGTTACATGAGAAATACATGCAAGGACACACATACATGGAAGGGTTGAGGATGTGGGGTACGAAGTGGGCATGCACGCATGGGCAGCCAGCACAGCGTGGTTGTTGTTCACGCCAGGAACCAGCAGCCCAGCGCAATACCAGGAACCAGCTGGCCTGCGCCTGCTGTCAACTGCACGCTGAGTCTCTGGGGTGTCGCCACGACAGGAACAGACCAAGCCCAGGCACGTGCAGCTTACAGTTCAGAAAGGGATGCCCCTGTTGGTCCATGCAGCACGGTCACCTGTCCATTGGCCTCATCAGGATAGTACAGCAAAAATCCCCATCCAGTGTTGTGTTCTTTTAGCGCGCTCTTCATCCATAAGCTAGCATGCTTAAACTGTTATAGATCACACCCAGCCTGCATTCGCACGCTCTGTCTACCAGAAGCAACCATGCCACACATCAACCACTCCTGCCGCAACAGCATGGCTCCTGAGTTGGGCAAGTTGCTTAATCAGGTGCAGCTCAGCATCGTGTTCACGGACAGACTCTCTGTATAGTGCCTTCATGGGTTCCAAGCCGCACCTGGCGACCCTTGCCATGACGAGCCAGGAGCTGCCGGGTCAGACGCACGCACGTTCTGCGTCACCAGTCCCTTGAAACCAGCAGGCCCCGTGCGGCGCGCGGTGCGCATGGTGCCCACTCCTGCTGGACCGCCAGACCCCCCCATCACATCCGGCTCTTCTGGCTCAATGAAGGGGATGAGGGGTGCGCCTAATGAGATGGACTGCCTCAACCGGGACGTAGGCGGGGGCGGGGCTGGCTTGCCCTGCTGCAACCGGGGCGACAGCGCTGGGTTAAGGGACGCGGCTGAGACCCGTGGGTAGCGGCTGCCTGGTGAGGTGGTGCGGACGGGTGGTGTCACAAGGTCTCTGCCCTCAAACGCAGATGGAGATGCAGGGTTGGGGGAACCCACCACGATGGGGGACGGCCGGGGCGCACCGCCTACTGCAGGTGATGCAGACGCGGGGCGGGCTCGCCTCCGTGCCGAGCTCCCTGGGGTGGTGCCAGCATCTGCACCCGCAATGGGTGTGTTGCCTGCACTGGGTGTGTTGCCCATGGACGGCTCCCCATCGCCCCAGGGCCCCATGTCACCTCCCTCTTGGGCAGGTGATGCGGGGGGGATGGATGCCAGGGCGTTGGCGGCCACTGCACCGGCCGTGCGTGTGCTGGACCGTGACCCCGAGCGTGAGAGGGGGCGGGCCGGCGTACTGCTGGCGCCGCCGGCTGGCGTGGCCGTACCGCTGGCGCTGGGGCTCCAGCACGGCATGTCAGACAGCAGCGCCGCGGCGGGCGCGCTGCGCCGTAGCGCCATGTCAGACACGTACTGCTCCCGGCCTGCCGTGTTTGCCAGCAGGGCGTCGCTGGGGCCCGTACCGCCTGTACCGCCTGGACTGGCCGTGCTCGGCCGCGTACTGCGTCGCCGCCCTGTAGATGCCGCCCGTGCCTTTTTCTTCTTCCCTGTACTGCTGGCTGGGCTGCCGTACGCCGCCTCCTGCTTGGCTCGCTCTGCGCGTGCTGCGAGGCGACCGAGCTCTGCGCCAGACACACCGCGCGCCTACAAAGTAAAGCAGCGGCACGAAGTTGCAACGCAATCTTGACGGTTTGAGCACAATGCGTGTTGCTGCATGTCTACTCATGTCGGGGGACAAGTCAAAGCACTGCAACACTGGATGCGGCCGCTGCAGCATGGAGTTTGCAGTGCCGGGTAACACATACAGGCAGTTGCCTGCCCCCACACCCCTCCCTGTGGCCTACACCACTGGATGACCCAATCACTGGCTGGTGCGGTTTGCCCACACCCTGTGGCCGGCCCACCAACCCACTAACCACCCACCCACCCAACCAACCGACCAACCAACAGCACCCACCAACCGACTAATTGACCAGCTAACCAATGGCGTGCCAGGCCCCACCTTGCTGGCCACTGCACTTGCGGGCGGTGGCTCCACAGCAACTAGTGCTCCGCCACCACCGCCTGGCCCCGGTACGAGCGGGCGATCCGGGCGTGAGGAGCGCGCAAGTGTCAGCTGCGTGCCATATGCCGCCTCGAATGCGCGCAACCCCTCCAGTGAGCGCAGCAGCAGCGCCCTGTCGGCAAGCAAGCGCAGATGCACACAAACGATGATGTCGTTGGCTTAGAGTCTGGCAGGTTTTGTTGGGGTGGGAGTGCAGGCTGTGTGGAAGAGATGAAGAGGGAGGCGCAAGCACGCGCCTGCCTGCACAGTCCACACTGCTTACAGTGCACCAGTAGCGCGCTTCAATGGATCGCAGCACCCAATGTCACCGTTGAATGCAGATGAGCCAAAGCCACAGCCACAGCCACAGCCACAGTCAAGGCCAAAGCCAGAGCTGAAGCACAGCAAGCGCCCCTCAGACAAGCCCCTCGGGAAAAGGAGGGGCTTACTCACTGCTGGTGCTCCAGGGGTGAGAGGTCGATCGGCTCTGCTGCCGCGCGCGCGTGACCCAGGTCCAGGCGCCGAACACGGCCCCTTGTCATACCCGCCACCTTGACCAGCACCTTCTGCAGGGCCAGGCAGCAAGAGAGATGGCAGCAGCTGGTGGGTGAACAACGCAGCGGGCTGTGTGCTGGGGTTGCAGACCAGAGGGCTTTTGGGCCACTTTTGGGGTGGCAGTAGGTGTTGGGTTCAAGGCTGCAGCAGGGTAGGTTTTTGTTCCCAACCAAACAGCTGGTGCTGTTCCGGTCTGTTCCGCTGCAATCATGTGCGCCCAGCTCTGTGTACGTGGCAAATGCAGGCAGTGCAAGCTGTGACAGACCAGTGGCTGCTGCCAGTCCCAGCATGGTGACCTCCCCCCCACCCCCACCGCCTCCCCCCCGCAGCTGGTGCACTCACATGCAGGGGGAAGCCTGCAGCGCGCACTGCCTTGAGCTCGGTGTGCTCCTGCTCCGCACGCATGCTCATGATCTGCATGCGCAGGAATGGTGACATTGGCGTGATTAATAGCGCGGGTAGCAGCCGGGGCATTAGCAGGTACTGGTATCTGCCACAGGTGCAGGTGTGAGCTTGAGCGCACGTGCATGCGCGCGTGCTGGGCAGCGGCAGTACAGCACATGGGCCAGGAGCTAGGAGGGGGAGCTGAACAAGCAACACAGCCCAGCTGAACAGATCAGCTCACTGCGCAGCAGCGCCACACCCCTGAACCGGCAGCAGATCAACCAACAAAAGCAGCACAGCTCAACAGATCAACAGGCAACAGCCCCGCCAGCAGCACTGCAACAGAGACAGCCCTGCAGCATCTCCGAATCAACACCCGAGCGCTGTGGCTGCTTAGCACTCTAGCTTTCACGAAACATAAAGGCAAACCAGTAGGACCTGAGCCGGAGTTGAGCCCCACTATCAGCGCGCACCGTGGCCTCGTCCGGCCCAGCGCCGCCTGCGCCCGCTTTAAGCGCCTTGAGCTCCTCTGGGTCTCGCGCAGCGCCCCACGCCTGCAGCTGCTGCACGCCCCCGGCGCGGAACGCACGGTCCCACTCCTCAAATGACACGCGCTCATCCGAGTTCAGGTCCACGCCCTGGAGCAGTCAAGGTAGTTGAGGTAGTTGGGGAGGTTGGGGGTGGGGG